>WUAM01000356.1:1427524-1449798 GCA_024336885.1 Actenoides hombroni
GCAGCCACCTTCCCCCCCTCCCCGCGCACCGCCCGGCACCCGCTGGCAGCGGCCTCAGCCCGACCCCCGCCCGGGCTGGCCCCGGAACATGGAGCAGCTCTGCGGGCTGGGGGCCGCTGCCCCTCTCAGGAGAGACGCCGAGGAGCCCAAGCAGGTAAGGGCAGCGAGGCGGGGATCGCGGCTCTGCCCCTGCTGCACGCGGCTGAGGGGGCACCGCGAACCCCGCAGCCTCCCCCTTGCCGCGGCCTCAGCCCGCCCCGTGCGGGGCTCGGCGGGTAGGGGGGAGCTCGGTGCAGCGGAGCCGGCCGGGCTGAGGGGCGGGAAGGCAGCGGAGGAGCCGGGCACCGCTGCCCGTGTGTCCGCGGCAGCGCGGGGCCGTAAGCACAGCCCCCAGGAAGGTTTTCGGTCGCCTCCTCGGCGTGTTTTCCAGCCTCCTGCCAGCTCGGCCGGGAAGGGAGTGGTGTTGTGAGCGCCGGAGTACAGTAGGGAACGTACTAATTATGATTAAGCTTTAATTGAAAGCAGTGTTTTTGTTGTTAGGCATAAACACAACGCGCTGCGTCGTATTTACATAAACAGTATCCTCTGGATCTGTTTTTCCCCGAACGTGCCTCACTGCAAAGCTTTTAAGTGTGACCGCTGCGTGTTTCGTTGTGTTTGAAAAGAAAGGTGCGGTCACGAGGCGGAAACGTGTTTAGATTTAGTGTCTTTGGGTTGGATGGGATGCTCTCCAGAGGTCCCTTCCAGCTCCCGCCACTCTGCGACTCTGTTAATCCGTTGATGAACGCTTCCTTGCACAAACTCCTGCAGCCTTAGTGGGGGTTCTGTTTCAGTTTCAGCCTTCCCGAGTCATTTCACATTCTCTGGGGACCTGACCTCACTAGCACTCTAGGCTGATAACTCACAAAGTGGAGCGTACGCTTGATGCGTCCGGAGTCGGGGAGCTCAAACACTCGACCCGCGTGCAGGAGGAAATCACGAGGGAATGCGCGGCGGGGCTTTGATCACTTGCCATTGAAAAATACCTTATCCTAGAGCAAGCCCGACAGCCTCAGTTGACGCCGCTTTATGAACAAAAGCCTGTTTTCCCTTTGCAAACCAGGGCTCGGTGCTGTTCCTTGGAGGCAACGCGGTGAAGAGCAGCGCCGTGGTGAAATACTCCTCGGCCCCGGCGCAGGCAGCGTTTGCCCGTCTTCAGGAGAAAACCGACTTGAAGCTTCCCCCTGCCAACTGGTTACGTGAAAGCGCGAAGCTGGGGCCGGCAGGTACAACCATTCTTGGCAACAACAAGAAAAGTAAACCCTTTTCAAGGTGAGTAACGGCGGGCTCTATATTTTTTTCTCAGGCCTTGAAGAATAATTCTAAGGGTGAACTTGAATCCTGTGTAATTTATCGTACGAAGTACAAACTTCACTGTAGCAATAGCTGTTGCTTTTGCTTGACTGTTCTGCTACTTTTTCATCTTTGGTTCTTGCCTGCGTGCTCCAATCTTGGCTCCTTTGTAAATGATTAATGATTGTAGAATAGTTTGGGTTGGAAGGGACCTCAAAAATTACCTAGATTCAGCCCCGCTGTAGTGAGCAGAGATATCAACTAGGTCAGGCTGCTCAAAGCCTCATCCAACCTGACTTTGTGATGCTGATTATTTTTTTTTTTTTTCAAGTGTGTGTTGACACCTTGCCCAAGGTAGTCAAAGTGACTTCATGTGCTCCTCTGGTTGGCCAAAATCAAACTAGACTGGTTCGGCCGGCTGGTCTGCTTTTGATAACAGGTGAAAATGGAACAAATGTGGTTCCCAAAGAGCTATAAATGGTCTCTGTGACTTTCAAGGGGATCTTTAGAAGTTGGACCTGGCTAACTAATGGCAAAAGAAATTTCAGAGTCGTGGTGGATGAACGCAGAAGGTGAAAGGAGGCAAAACCAAAACGCAGTGTTACCTTTCAGTGTGGATCTTTGGTAAATAGTTGGGTGAGTTTAGTGCAAAGTGTTTATAAATAGGAGGCTTAAATCCTCTGCTGAACAAGCAAATTCACCCTAAGTCTACTAGTTAGTGAAATTTAACAGTTTGTGGAGGGTCTGTGTTTAAAGCCTCATAAACTGTTTCAGGAGATGCACATTTTTGGGCAGAGCAATGAGATTCTCAGTGCTTTATGAATTTTTTTTCCTTCTTTATTTTAGATGTTATGTATGTGCGTCGCATAGAGGCTGGCAGTTTAACTTCTCCAGTGTCATAAATAAAAAGCTAATAGAGAAAGTATAACTTTGGACGCTTGCACATCATGTATTTCTTTGGTTAAAAGTAGTATCTGCTTTAATTTTAAAGAATGATCTGTGCATTTAAATGTTCTAACTTAAACAGCTTGTAATTTAGAGAGGCCTTAATGAGGCTGGGTAAAGATGCAAGGATGTATCTGTTACAACATGTAGGTCAGTTTTAGAAAACATAAATAAGAGCTAAAAATGAAATGACAGCTGCTAAAATGTAAGTATTTAAACTGCTTACCTTGTTCTATTAACTAATCTACTGTTAACTTCTCTATTTAACTTGTTGTGTTTTCTGAATAGCTTTGGGATGGCGTATGACTTCATTGACTCGGTCGGAAACGATGTCGATGTTGTGTCTGATTCAGAGGTATCTATTGCTACTGAAGTTCTGTCGTTCAAAATCTTACATTGTATAAAACTTTCTTTAAGATGCTGTCATGGCTTCTGTCATCTCTGTGTCCTTTGAGGAAAAGTCAAGATCCCCTAGTGAAACACAACCAGATCACTGAACTTTTACTCTGTTGCTTCGGGGAGCTGTGATCACTGAATAGGGAATGTAGAGAGAAAACCGTATTTCCTGGGGATTTCTACAACTAATTTTCTGCTAAAACACATGGTTTAGTGAATGCAGCACATCAATCTTGCAATGTGTTGCCCGGTGTGTGTAAAATTGATTATTTTGATGTAAATTATTACTCCCAAGGTGGGTTTTTTTTTTCCTGTTCTACCTAGAAGAGATGGTTGCCCTGCAACCTTTTTTTCCTCTGCTTTTTGGGTGCTGGTAATATCTGTAGGATTCAGAAGAGGAAACACACATAGTCATTTACCACGTCAGTGTCGATATTTGGCAGATATTTATTCAGATTTAGGTGTCAGTCCAGATTCCTTTGGGTACCTGGCAAAGTGTGAGCTCATTCCTGTGATGAGGATAAAACTTACAATCCAAACCATCCGCTTGCGTTGTCACTTTTGATTACCCGAAGAGGCATCATGTTTAAACCACAGATGTTGTTTATACTGACTAGTTGGTCTCTTTATCACTGTCATTCATGTTCTCCGACCTCAGCAAATGCCCTTTCTCGTGGAATGGCTTTCTTAAAGGTTTTACTTGCCTGCCTGTGCCTTTCCAGTGTCAGTAGTGTGTCCTTTGCTTACAGTTTCCTAAGGATGGTCTTGCGGTGCATTATAATTACGTTCAATCTAATCTCTGTTCTCCTCTCTCCTGCAAGAATATCAAAAAACTTCTGAAGATCCCCTACAGCAAGTCCCACGTGAGCATGGCCGTACATCGCATCGGGAGGACGCTCTTGTTGGATGAGCTAGATATTCAAGAACTCTTCATGAGATCATCTCAGGTTAACCGTTTGGTTTATGTTAAGTATGTCATACGGTCAAAATGTAGTATTTCAAGACAGCAAGAAATCAGTGTAGGTATCAACGTTCTGGAGAATCATGTGCCAGTACAAAAAGTGCTCTGTTCTGCAGCAGTTGGTTTCCCTGCAAACCGCATCTGATGTCCTATATTTATGGTATTGTGAGATTAAAATTCTGTGTCCCACTTTCCTGTAGTTACTTCAGTATTGCTATACTATCTTATTAATTTTATTACTAATTATTACTGTGTAACCTCTTACCATGTACCTGACTTCCTAACAAAGTCAACTTTTCAGTAAGAACCTAACTTTCTTAGAAGGTAACATTTTCAGTAAACGCCCAATTCAAGACTTCAGCTCTGGAGATATTTTCTGGGTTTCTTCAGTGCTGTGGATAATTATTCATAATGATCATTCCAAAATGAATAGGGGACTTGATTTACTTTGCAGCTGCTTCTTGAAATTAACTTCATGTTTATGATATTGCCTAGACAGGGGACTGGACGTGGCTGAAAGAGTTTTATCAAAGGCTGATTGATCAGAAGTGGCAAAGAAAAAAGAAGAGTAAAGAGCATTGGTACCAGAAGGCTATACTTTCTAAATTTTTGTATTACAGGTAAACTTTTGTCTGTGTGAGTCTTGAATTTTGCACCACTTACTTTTGCCTGGTTTCTTGTCTTGAAGTAAATGTTAAAATTCCATTGTGGTCTTTCTTATTTACTGATTTATCCTAATACAGAGAAAATTGAGGGATGAGATCAGGAAATAACATGCAAATGTTTTAACAGAATTTGAAGTACTTGAAAAATAAAGAATAAAATAAGCAGCATGACTTAACTGCCTGCGTATCTCAATACTTCTGAGTTTGAGGGAAGAACAGCTTACAGTATGGAAGGCAGATTGTGACATCTGCTGTAATTTTGTGGGGGTCTGGCCCATGAACAACCTGTCAATCTTTTAGCTAGTTAAAGTCATTCTTTGAGAACAGTGCAGAAAAATGTACCAGTTCTGAAATGGATCTGTTTGCATATTGTTGACTGAACTTGTTAATGTTGCTTTGTCAGCATTAACGGTGATGGAGCTGCTCAGCCTGTTCCTTCCACTTCCAAACAGCACCAGGAGGGTCCTGTTTCAGGTGAGAGCGATGAAGCAGGAAGGGCCTCCTGGCCGGCTCCTTTTGAAATGCCTTCTTCATTATCTGAAGAGCCAGGTGCCTCTAACCAGGTTAGTCTATATAATGTTTTAAATGACACCTGAAGTTATTGTAGACACATACATATTGAAAGGTTTTTCGAAGCTGCTGCTGCAGTGTTTGCTGAAAGAAGTGACCTAAGGTGTTAGAAGAACTTGGCAGTGTGGGCAGTTTAGCTTATGGCAGTGGTTCAGAGCTCCATATTTCAGAAATCATTTTGTATCTGTCACTGTACCACTAAATAGATGCTTGTCTCTGCATTTTTGAGAAACCAAACATTTGGCCAGGAACAGTCATCACTGACTTTACATAGAAGTAGGAAAATCTGATATTCAGAGGGTGTGTAAGAAAGCCTGAGGTTTTGGCCTTTCTTTTTAAATCTGCTATTCAAATGAATCTGGTGTGGCCCTGAATTTATGAGGTGAAGAGGAAAACAAAGATTATGAAAATGCTTGTAAAACAGTTAAGTAACATTTACAAACACTTGGTGTGAGATTACACAAGGGGAAGGTGGAGATGTTTACAGTAATTACACAAGAAAATATGATTAGTCTTAGGCCCCCAATCCAGGGTTTCAAGCTGTGGCTAAACTTCCAAAAACCAGTTAATTCCTGTGAGAATTTCCTGAGTTATATAATACAGGAATTGATTCATTTTTTGAGAGGTTGAAAGACCTGCTGTATTCAGTCTACATTAACATAATAACCATGCTGTAGTTATGCTTAGATAGCGGTACCAACTGGTATGCCAAATGCCTTGGTCAGCTGAATTATCAAATCTAGCCTAAGTTGTCCATAAAATTGTAACCATGTGTGATGTGGTGTGGTAGCCTCGTAAAGTGGAGACATATTTCAGTGCTTGAAAGCTTTTAGGAAAAGGACTGCTGCTGTCTTGCACCTTCTTGAGGAACTATTGCCTCCTACAGCAAGCTGCTTAAAAGAAAGAAGCTGTTGTGTGTTTGTATGGTGTCATTTTCCTTGTAACCAAGACATCAGGACAGAGGTTTTGCTTCTGGAGACTGATAATCTGAAGCTGACCTTGGGGTAATAAAGAGTATCCATAAAGACTTTCTGATTTCTTTCCAAAGCCTCTGAGAACATAAAAGTACAAAGAAGCATTCCAAGACACTGACCAGAGGCTTTGTAGTTTACTACATATTTAATTAACGATGTTAGAGGTAAAAAGCTTTTCCCTGATGTGCTTTTGTTGTTCAGATTTTATTTTATTTATTTTTAATGGCCTAACTTTACCTCAGCAGCAGAATCACTCCTTATCCTTGTGCTTTTCACAGGGCAGTGTGCCTCTTGAACCCTCATATATTGTGGGGCATGTGGCCTCAGCCCCCAAAGAACAAAACCTGACTACTTTGTTCAATGACGGGGAAAACAGTCAGGTATGCTATCTGTGAAATTTGAGCTCAAGCACTCAACCCCCAATTGAACCAAACACTTTAAAATCTGATCTAAATTGGAACCTAGAGAAAAAAACTAAAGTCCCCTGTAGAAGTAGCTTTTGTGGCATCTGTGACCTCAGTCTTTTTAGTTCATGTGAATGCGTAGCTTAGTTCATCGCGTGCTCTTTTATTTGCTGCTTTGGCTCCTTGCTTTCTCGTAGTTCCACAGAATGTCACAGAGAGCAAGTTGTATACTAGTGATTTATAGACCAATGTTTGTTTTTCCTCTTGACAAAGGGACTTAAGAATGACTTTGTTCGTAATATCTTGTGGACCTTTGAAGATATCCACATGTTAGTGGGATCAAACATGCCCATATTTGGAGGTGGGAGATACCCCGCTGTGAGCTTGCGTCTCAGGTGAGTGTTGGGGTTGATGAGATCTTCCTGTTTCTTCCTATTCAGTGTTTTGTTTGCCTGACTCTTAATTTTTGTGCTGTTTAAAGAGTAAAAGCCATACTTGAGACTTAAAAAGTGATGGCATTGAGTGCAGGAAAATGGGAATAGTCCCAGTGCTGTGCTGCTGCACTGGGATGTGAGAGGGTTTGCTGATTTTTCTGGCTCTGTAACTATATCTCTTCTTGAAAGTACTGGTGGTTTGCAGCCTTTTCTGATTTCAGGCATGTTGAGTGTTAAAACACTTTGTACATCTAGTCCTTAATTTCATTCTATTGATGTTTTTATGAAAGAAGGCAGTTAATATTTCTTCTCCTGGGATTCTGAATTTCAGTAACTACTAGTTGGGCGTTAAGTACTTGCACTTTGTGACTATAGTAGTTCTGACTGTTACTATTCACTAATACTTTCTGTTGATCATGTGATGATCAGCCTTTCTGTTCCTGCCTGTGCAAAGTCAAAGAGTGAGCAAAACCTTCAAACTCCTTTGGTGCCTTTGTTGTCTTTTTAAGACACTTGTAGGAATTAGCAGAACCTCGCTTTGCAAGGAACTTTGGAAGATCTGGGAGAAAGCTTGTGCTATAATTAGTTGCAGCTAATGCTGCTCTTCCTTTAGAACAACTTATGTGCTTACTATCTTGGTAATAGTGTGACATGTGAAGCTTCTTAAAGTTTTAGTGTAAGTGTGGGTGAAAATTCAAGATTGCTGAGTGTAAAATGTAATTGCTGAATGTGAAATTGTGAGGGTGTTGCATTGGAGAGATCAGGGCACCTGTTTTGTTTGATATAACTTCCCCCCCCTTTTAAAGTGCAGCAGTTCACAAATACTTGGTTTACTATCCATCCACTCTCAAGTCACTTAAATCTGAATCCCATTTGTAAACATCCCTAATATTCTCTGAAGAGTAAAGACTTAAATGACACTTAGAAATATTTGGTTTTAGGGATAACAACAAGCCAATAAATGTGCTAACAGGAATTGACTATTGGTTGGACAACTTAATATGCAACGTACCAGAGCTTGTGATGTGCTTTCATGTTAATGGGATTGTCCAGGTAAGTCTGGCTCTTTGCTTTATGCCCAGTTAATCCATTTTTCAGTTTTTGAAATTGCTCTAGTTGATGAAAAGATGACAAACATCCTTTATTGCCACAGATACCAGCTGAGTTTGTTCTACCTGGTAGCATCTAGTTGCTTACTAGGCTGACTAGGTTTCACTGGAGTAGTAGTGGGATGCTGCACCTTCACCACTCTCTTTTTTTCACCTTCTGGTCTTCATTTACCACGTTTGTCACAAAAGTGAATGCTCTTTAAAGCTTTCATTAAGTAGTAGCCTTTGTTTCTTTCAGCAGTTGATAGAGACACTGATTGGGGTGGGAGGGAGGGTGGTAGGTTGCAGAAAACCCTTCTAATCTTGAGTTTTAACATATATCCCTTGCAGAAATATGAAATGATCAAGACTGAAGATATTCCCAATTTGGAAAACTCTAATTTTTCTACCAAAGTGATCAAAGATATTGCTCAAAATATCTTATCTTTTCTGAAATCAAATTGCACCAAAGAAGGGCATACTTACTGGTTATTTAAAGGTGAGTAAATTTAGATCAATTTGAGAAGGTTTATGTTAATGTCACGGTGATTAATGAAAAGTTTTACCTTCCAGCAAGTGGGAGTGATATAGTAAAGCTCTATGACCTCACCACCCTTTGTGAAGAGACAGAAGACAAGTACCAAAACCCTTTTACAATGCCAGTGGCAATTCTTCTATACAAGTGAGTTTTTGCAGTTGTTGTTGTTGTTGTGGTGATACTTTGTTCTTGGTGCTGTTGTATGAAGAGCACAGACCAAAAATTGACAGAATGAAAATGCATGAAATGAAAATTTTCTTTGACACGTGAGCTTAGTAAGCCTCAGTCCCAGTAAATCAAGCCAGACTTTCTCCTTTTCACCATTTCTCCATGTAAACTACACCCTTGCTGAGCAACTCTGGTAGACCCATCACAAGGTCTGGGAGATCTACATTTGCAGTAGTATTGTTTAAGGCTTTTTTAACATTTTCTTTTAGTGCAAAGGCATTAGCCAGAGGTTCACTGTTTTGTTCAACTTTCTTTCAGAGTTGCATGCAATATGATGCTGAAGAAAAACCAGAACAAGAAACATTATGGCACTATCAGAACATTGCTCCTTAATTGTCTGAAGTTATTGGACAACGGCAGACATCCTCAAGTAAGAATTACTTGTTTTCTTATAGCTTTGTGGTAATATAATAGAAATATTGTCACTGTTCTACACCTGGTAGTATTGTTGTGTAGTGTTGACCCCTCCCTTTGCAAGGGAGAGGAATGAAATTTATTTATAAACTTAGAAATTGATTTATGTTCAAAGAATCATAGAATGCCTCTAAAGCTCATCTAGTCCAACCCCCCCTGCAGTGAGCAGTGACATCCTCAGCTAGAGCAGGTTGCTCAGAGCCTTATCAAGCCTGACTTTGAATGTCTCCAGGGGTGGGGTCTCCACCATCTCCCTGGGCAACCTGTTCCAGTGTCTCCCCACCCTCATAGTAAAAAAACTTCTTCCCAATGTCCAATCTAAATCTGCCCTTCTAGTTTAAAACCGTTGCCTCATATCCTATCACTACATGCCCCTGTAAACAGTCCCTCTCCAGCTTTCTTGTAGGCCCCCTTTCTTTCTTGAGACACCTCAGACTGGGTTTTGGGTTTGGTTTTGGGGGTTTTTTAATTTATTTATTTTTTTTAATTAGTAGCCTTTGCTGACCCTCAGTGCTGCACAAGTCCCCTGTCCTGCTCTAAAAAGGAACTTACTACATTTTGCTCTCCTTCCCAATGCGCCCTTTTGTGTTTGGAAACTGGACAAACACTGAAGCAGATCTTAGCTAGACCTTGTAAAATGGGAATATGAGAATATTTCTCTTCTGAAGGTGGCTGAATGTTGCAACTTCTCAACCAGAGAGGTTATAGAGTCTCCATCCTTTGAGATACACTAAGCCCACCCAGATGTGGTCCTGAGCAACCTGCTTTGACCCAGGGGGTTGAGTTAGACAGTCTCCAGTGGTTCCTTCCAACCTCAATTTTTCTGTGGTAGGTGAGAGAGTCAGAAAAAGAACCTGAAACCTTAGACCCTTGTATGAGTCATCGGTATCTTGAGATGCTGTGCACTTTCAGAAGCAGTAAGAAAAGTAATGAAATGGTAAAAGATAAAGCTGTACTGACCTCCTTTATTCCAGATTCTCATTCTCTTTGAAACAGAACAGGAATCCAATTGCTCTGAAAGACAAGTAATTTCTTAAAGTTCAGGGAGGTACAGAAGGTGTCTTAAGTATTGCTGCTGCCTGATGTGCTACCTTCCTTTTTTAGTGCAAAAGCTAATGGAGTGTGCTGCTCTCTCATTGGGATGCTGACTGGGTCTATTCACAATCTCTTCCTTGTCTTAAAGTGAGAAACCTGTAGGTTCAGAAAGGTATAAGGAGTATCAATGCATTCAACCAGAAAAAGTAAACTGGGATACTGCAGGAGGCTTGGGCACTGCTTTATGCAGGCTGTGCTACACTGACAGGGTAACTTAACATTTTTACCATTTACAGGCAACACCTCTTAAATTTCAAAGAATGAAAATTAGCCATATTGAAATCTAATCCACAGTTTAACTTAATTTACATGGAAGTTGTCTAGGTTTAAGCTGTTTTCAACTGAAAGCTGATCCCAAAACTGTGATGTGAAAAATCTGAATTGTATTTAAAAGGGATTACAAAAGGAGACATGGCATTTGTTAATTAAACTAATTTGTAGATTCCTTCTGAACTTGTGGAAAACTCTCAGAATCCCACTACAAGCTCTTGAAAATTTTAATCTTTTTTTTATTTCTTTTGTTTTTGCTTTCTTAAGATACTTCTCTCATTTGCCTCTTGTATTTTGTAAGTTTTTAGAACAGGTAATACTCATTCTTTACCAGTCAGTTTTTACTCTCTTTTAAACTCAATCAGGCTTGAATCCTTTTTTTTTCCTTTCCTATATGGGATTTTTAACTCTATTAGTAACTAGTTAGTAGGGCAGGAGAGAGTGCTTATTTGAGCTGGTTAACTGGATTCTTACTCAGCAGTTGTATGTTGGTTCAGGAAACAGCCTGGTAGAATAACTGATTTTTCTGGGACACTTCTTTTAACACCTCTGCAAAAAGCCATCCTAAAATACACCAGTGTATGCATGTATATGGATGGTTGACAACACACTGTCTGCAGTGACTTGTTTCTGAAATGTTGTTAAAAATCCAGTGACATCTGCTCATACTCTGGGTGTGTACAGGTTGTATTTACAGCTTACCAAACACCTACTCGCATGCACTGCTTACTCTTTAGCCCAAGACAAATGATGTTGACGTTGTCTCTCAAAAGAAAAAATTAGCCTGAAAAGCAGTGAAAAAGAAACTGATTTTTTTTTTTCCTTTTATTTAAAAAGATTATTGCTTCAGCAAACTACATGTTATCAGAGCTCTTTCAGTTGGACGAACCGAAGAAAGACGACAGTGCAGACTTCCCTATAAATGGAAATTCTGATGAAAGTTACAGCGAGGAAGAGGAGGAAATGCCAGACAGTGATGAAAATGGTTCTTACAGTAACAGTTCTGACCCACCAGATGACAATAAAGCCGTGGCTGTAATCAAATCTGTTGGGGAGCTGTCGGTACCAGAAAAATACAAATCCGTTCATCGAATACGTGTAAGTGAAGTCGTGGGTTTTCTTGAAAGGTGCAGTTCATGTAGCAAGGTTTGTTACTGGAATTCAGTCACCTGTTAGTTTTGTCTTTAGGTTACACAAGCATGAGGCAGCGGGGAAAGAAACTTCTCAAGAGCTGCTCATAAAGTTTGACACCTTTGAATTTTACAGTGTAGCAGATTTAAGGTAGATTTTTCCCCCCCTTGCACGTGTCCTGTATGTCATGATTCTGCATAGCTGGCTACAGGAAAATTACTCCTGGCATGGCAGCAGAGAAGTTGCCACCTGTGGCCATGTATTGAGTAGTTCAAAGGCCATCAAAGTGCCACTCTGATGTGTTGTAGACCATCTGTGGATGCTTTTGTACTTACTCATAGAGAAAAGAGTCATCTTAACTCTTCTCCTCTTTACATTGTGTTTGGGATTACCAGGAGAGACCAAGCGTAGATGACCGGGTATATGAACTGTTCCCTGAGATAAAGGAAAGAAATACTGTCACAATTCATAGCGTAGACTTCAGATGTTCCATTTGCAGGTTCTCTTAATGCTGTCTCTGGTTTGCGTCTTCTATGCAGTAATTTTGACACTTCATATGTTGAACATTTCTTCTTTTCTTCCTCCTCCAATGAAGCCTAGCTGTGCGTTTCCTGTCTGCCACGGCACTGAGGAGCGCTGCCGGCTGGTGCTCAGCTATGTCCTGGAGGTAAGTTGGGGTCACAACAATCCCGTGCAATGTTCCAGACCTGGGGAAGTGGATCTGAAAAAGGACCTGGGGGTGTTGATTGCCAACCAGCTGAATGTGATCCAGTGTGTGCCTAGGTGGCCAAGAAGGCAACAGCATCCTGGTTTGGTGTGGCCAGCGGGACTAGGGCAGGGAGTTCCCCCCCCTGGGCTGGGCGCTAGTGAGGCTGTGCTTGAATGCTGGGTTCAGTTTTGGGCCCCTCAATCCCAGAAGGACATTTAGGTGCTGGAGCATGTCCAGAGAAGGGCAGTGAAGCTGGTGAAGGGTCTAGAGCACCAGTCTGGTGAGGAGCAGCTGAGACACCTGGGGTGGGGTTCAGTATCTCTCCCTAGTAAGAAGCAATAGGGGGTTTAGGTTGGACATGAGGACAAATGTCTTCCCCTCAAGGGTTGCCCAGGGCAGGGGTGGAGTCCCCATGATCCCTGGAGGGCTTTCAAAGCCGTGGAGATGTGGTGCTGAGGGACATGGGTTAGTGGTGCCCTGGCAGTGGTGGGTTAACAGTTGGACTCGATGATCTGAAAGGTCTCTCGCGACCTAAACAATTCCATGATTCTAAGTTAACCAACCTTTTAATGAAGTTTCCCCTAGTGCCTGATTCTGTATTGCTTTCAAGGTGATGGAAATGATTTCTTCTTTCAGGGCTTGAAGTCTGTTGACAGCAGCGTTAAAAAAGAAGGTGACCTTCCAGCAGCTGACCCCAGCACACCAATCCCATTGAAATACGAAGATGAATCCACCAGTGCTGGTCCCGAGTGTCTGGAAAAACAGATGGCCTTATTTTTGGACAAAAGTAAGTTGTGTTGTTGTGCAAATAAGACCTTTCCAGTGCCAACACAAACTGCTGCCGCTTATTTGGATTGTCAAAACAGTGGACTTAAAAGTCACTAATTACACTATTGCATAAGCAAAAGTAGTATACCAACAATTGGGGAGCAGTCTGTTCCTTTTTAAAGATGAAAAGAATAGCTCATTTGGGGTATTTTGCATATCAAAGCATCTTTTCTTAGTAAAGACATCATTTCACCGGACCCTCTTTAGATGTGGCTTGCAGGTGACTTCCATAAGGGCTTAGTGTGTTGAGGTTTGGCACGTGGAGCACCTTGAGTTGTGTGGGTTGTTTGTAAAACAGCCTTCATTCTTTTTTTTTTTCATGACTTGGAATTTTTGTGAAAACTTCTTGCTCCTGGCAGAGGTTTTTCTCATAATTATTGCTGCTGAGGTGCATATAAAATATTAAGTAGGATTTTGTTTTCTTTCTTGTGCCTCTACAATTGTGGAAGGAAGCGGCAAATGAAAGACGTTTTCTTTGCTGAAATACTCTTAACTCCTGAAGTTTCAGACTATAGTCTATTTTATTGTTCTCTGGAGTGCAGTAAAAGGGTGTAGGAAAAATTCTTCTGAAAGTAGTAGAGTTCGTTGCAGGGTGAGAAGCCCTACAAGCATAACCTGGAAACAAACTTAAGTCTCGCCTATTTTTACTATTCTTTATTCTTTCCTCCCTTCTCCCTTTGAAAATACCTAAATAATAAAGCAAGTTCAGTTTTTTGTTACTCACTAGTGTTTTCATGTCCCTCTTCTGATTTTATGATTCTCTTAAATGTTGATGACCTGGAGGTGGGCACATGTTTTCTTGGTTTGTGTCAGATATGTGACCACAGAACTTACCACCTCCATCAAAAAGTGACAGTGTGGTGAGATTGCATAAATTCTACTCAATGGTGTTACCCACAGAATGGTTTGTGTTGGAAGGGACTTTTCAAGGTCATCCAGTCCAACCCCCCTGCAGGGAGCAGGGCCATCTGCAACTAGAGGAGGTTGTTCAGTGTCCCATCCAACCTCACCTGGGATTGTTCCGGGGATGGGGCATCGACCCCCTCTATGAACAACCTGGGCCAGTGACATGGACTTAATATGTACTGTAAGTCTGATTTTTACCAAGATCTACTGTGAAATTTTACCAAGGTCAGATCAGCAAGAACAGGGTGCTTTTTTCAGCTCTCCTGCAGCCAGGCTCTTTGTCTTCTGCCTTGGCAATTTGGAGCTGATGACACGTGGCAGCTGCCTGCCAGCTGGCAAGGAGAGTGTCCTCATGTTAACTTGGTCTGTGTAGAAACAAGTGTTTCCTGGGGGATGAGGGAGATAAATATTATACAGATCAGAAAGAGAAATATTGTAGTTGATTTCTGGAGCTGTGCTGGAATTCTTCCCTGAAGAACTGCTTGTGCTGGTGCTGCTTGTGTAGGTCATAGGGATTGAATTCAACCTAGAGAAAAATAGTTCAAATATAAGGGAGAAACTTTCACTCCTCCAGTACAGGGGTTTGTTTGCTTTCTGTGTTGCAAATTATGTAGCTTCTCTGTTACGTGTGTACGTTACATACATACAGAAAAGAGAAGTGCTCTTAATTCTTGAATAGAACTGAATAGTATGTGGATGTAGTGCAGTATTTGTGCATTCTCTGTGTCTAGCTGCATGAGCTGTTACTGTTTTAGATCTTTGTCCTAAGCATAAACAACTTCTTCTTACAGAATTTACTAAAGACAGTGGGCTTTGCAAGTCAGGCCTTGCAGGTCCACCTGTCAGCCAGAGCCTCATTTCTGTGTGCAGATACTGTCAGGACAGAATTCTGTGTCTAGAGTCAGTGGCCTGTTCTTTTGGGTTCCATAACTACTGCAGCAGGAAGGAACCTTCATAATCTTATGCTGAGGATATCTTGAAATGAGTGTGAGGAAAAACATTGTTTTTCCATCTGGGAAGGACCAGATTGACAAGTTTCTTCTGTGCTGGGAGCTAAACCCACAAATGGAGGCTTCCTCACTTTGAGACTGTTCGTACAGACACAGAGCACGTATCTGAAGGTGGAGGATGTGACACATGATGCCTGTAGCTTTCTTGGTCTCTTCTACTGGTACCTAGTGGAACGGTCCTGGCCACTGCACCTGCCTTTCAAAAGCTGTCTGAGAGGTTGGCTGCATTGCCCCTGTGCCTGCTGTATTTGAGCATCCCACTATTAGGTGGAGTACATGGAAAAGTTCCAAGCCTTGGGTCCATTTTGCAAATGAAAAATGTAGCAGGAGAGAAGCTGGTGTAACTCTCCCGGCGCAGAGCTGTAGTAAGGCAATTTACATTCTGTCTGTGCACAGATGAAGTTGTCTGACCTTCTATGGAGATGGGATTTACTGATGAGGTTCTGTTCGTGTTACAGTGGGCTCCTTTCGGAAGGGTCAGCATTCCAGTCAGTCAGGAATGATTCCTGGATCGTGGCAGTACAAAATGAAACTCCAGCTCATTCTGAAATCCTCAAAGGCTTATTATGTCCTGTCTGATGCTGCTGTGATTCTGCAGAAGTACGGGAGAGCGTTGCGATACATCAAGCTGGCTTTACAGTGCCATGGTAAGTTGCTGGAATGTGTTTGTCACCTCAGTCACTGCCTCTCTGTATCTGTCATGATATCAGATACTTCTCCTGTGCATGATTTATCCTAGGGGCATGCAGTGACAAGTCTGACAAGTGTGTGCTTAGTTAACTGATTGTTATTAGTTAGCTGATTATTCAGGAGGGAAGTCTGTAGTAAGAATAACTCCTGACTCTGCTTGGTAGAAAGGTGCTTCTGTTCGGACAGGCTGGGAAACTTCAAGTGCACGTTTGGAGCTTCAGAGCACTTGAAGTTGGGAGAGTTGATCCTGGTGCCAAGACCAAGATTGTATGCTGTGGTCTGAGTGCTGTTGCTGCAAGCAGATGGAGTTTTTTTTCCCCTTGGAAATGCCTGGTGGTTCCCATTTTGGCTAAATATATTCTTGACTCTCAGAAACACCAAAGTTGTTCATCAGCTGAGTTGGATACTCCTCTAAAATGAAATATAATTGCAAGGAAAACAAAGGAAATAAAATCAGGTTGGTTAGAATATTACTGCTGTAATAACTTACTGGAAGATGCTGTTTGCTTAGTACTGCAGTGCTGCTGTTTTGCTTCCACATCTGCAGGTCTTGAGGCAGCGGGAGGATTATAAAGCAGGAACACTTGATCTTAACACAAAGCACTGATCCTTATCAAGAACTCAAAGCATTCTTCAGCTTTCAGAGACTTGAGAATCAAGTTAAAACTGTACCTTTTGGAAATTAATTTTTCAGGCTATATTCCATTTGAGTGGATCTGTAGAAGGTCAGTTTTCCTTTAGTCAGATCTGAGATGAGTGTTTGTAATTACCAGATTCACTGCTTGTCTTGGACAAGAGGTTTGCTGTTCTGAAACTGTCAACGGTGTAGAGCAACTGTGACTTTAAAATAGGTTAGTTCTCCTAGGAAAAACAGGTGTTGTCTGCATACAGTGAGCAAGTGTGACAGGTAACCTAGAAACAAATTACGCTGTCGGTCTGTGTCAAGCCTCTTGATGTTTGATTCTTTCCTTTCCCCCTTCCTCATCCGTGGGAGATTTTTTTTTATTATTATTATTTTCTTATTTTCTTTTTATTTTGTCTAACAGATACCTACTGCTGCCTGTGTGCCAGCATGCTGCCTGAAGTATTAGTATTTCTTTGCCAGTGTTTAACCCTTTGTGGAGATATCCAATTAATGCTCGCTCAGAATGCGAACAACCGAGCAGCTTATCTGGAAGAATATAATTACCAGACAAAAGAAGATCAGGAAATATTACACAGTCTTCATAGAGAATCCAGGTGCCAAGGTATGATGCTGATACAAGATAAGTGCCATAATTGTTATATGACAGAAGTAATTTCATTGTGCTTTCTCAAAACCACATGCTAGTAACAGATCTGGAGGAAAGTTTGTTACGCTTCAGTTCTGTTTTCTTCAGAGAAAGCTTCTTGTGCTTGTCATACCTAAGGAAGCTGTCAAGATACTGTATGACGTGCCTGAAGCTGTGAAATAACTACAGCCATTAATTGTTTAATGGGTAAATTGTACTTGTCTGTAGAAATTGTGGGATTGTCTGACATGGGTCTGATACTTGATCATCTTTTGGGGTGTTTTCCTTTAGACTCTTAACAGATTTCAGAGGTTGACACGCAGGCTTTGTGTTGTTCCCTAGCATTTGCCTGGGCCACTGACTTGTCTACAGACCTGGAATGCCAGCTGGCTGTCAGCTGTAAATGTTATGAAGCAGCTTATGAAATCCTCCTCTTCAGTAATTTAAAAAACCAAAACCCAGAGCAGCACATACAGGTGCTGAAGAGGATGGGTAATATCAGGAATGAGATTGGAGTGTTTTACATGAACCAGGCCGCTGCGGTGCAGACTGAGAGAGTGGGCAAGTATTACATTGATTTAAATGATTATGTAAATGATGATTAATTTAAATGATTTAGCCTCTTCTACTTCTGTTTCACGGAGCTACCGCAGTGATCGTGTTCACTAATAGTGTGAAAAATCTGGAGTATTTCTGATGATAAAGACCTGTAAAGAACTTTTTAATACCTCCCTCTAATTGATGTTATGTGGCTTTGTCTACTGTAAATATTTGTGTACAGTAAGTTACTGTGACTTGTACACTGTACTTAAATGAGCTTAAACCAAGTAATAGAATCTATAGCTTTGGAGAAATTCCTTTAAAGTGTGTAGAATGCCCTGAAAAAAACCACAATAGACACTTTAAACCAACTCTTAAAGAAGGAAGGGCATTTTGCATTCCTGATGTGTTCAGGTTAGCCCAGAGCAAACAAGCATAAGCTTAATTTAAACATAAGGATAGTTTCAGTGAAGTCAGTCCATTTAGAAGTTTTGCTTTTGGGGTTTTTTCTGGAGTTTGGTGGTTTGGGAGGTTTTTTGGTTTGGGTTTTTGGTGGTTGTTTTGGTTTGGTTTTGTTCTTGAGGAAATGGAAGTTGCTTAAGCTTCCTGGTAGAGTAAAGCATTTAGGTTTTCGTTTCTTTGAAAGCAAAACCAATAATGTCTTGTCTACAAGTAAGAGTTAGATAAACTTGAACAAATTAGATACTGGTGGTTCATTATAAACATCTCCAGTTTCTCAAATGTCAGCTGTTTTCTGTGACCTTTGTCCAATTAATCTTTGAAGGACTGGGTTTGGACTTCTAATTTTATAATTTCTCATCTCCATGTTTATGTAGAACTGCTCTTTAGCTGAAGTCAGAGCTCAGATACTGAATTTCACTTCTCTGTAGAAATCATTTTTTACTTGGTTCATACTGTATGTTTATAGAGGTAACTGGATATTGCTGTGAAAAATAGGTCTGTGTTTTATCCTGTTAATTTCCCCTGACTTTTGTGTGTCATGGTATCACAATTCTTGTGAAAATATAGTAGGTGTAATAGTGTGCTTTAGATTTTCATAGGCTTGAGGTTTTCTTAACAGTATTTTCCACGAACTGGGTCTTCAGAATCCTTTGCCACCCTGAAATTCAGAAAGGTTATTAACAAGAAATACAACACAATGGAACTGTTTGTTCGGTGTCTGAGTCTGAACGTGATGGTAAAGCTCGTGTCTTAACCCTAGTGAGTAAAACCGTGTCGACCACGGAGCAGCAGCTCTGGAAGAAAAGCTTCTCTTGCTTTGAAGAAGGAATTCATAACTTCGAGTCAATCGCTGATGCAACCAACGCTGCTCTCCTGCTGTGCAACACAGGAAGACTGATGCGAATTTGTGCTCAAGCACATTGTGCAGCTGAGGGAGACTTCAAAAGAGAGTTTTCCCCAGAAGAGGCCCTTTATTATAATAAGGTAACATCTTACTGTTTGTAGACTGGCCCATCTCCTGTATGCTTTTTGACCACCGAGTATTTGTAAGTATCTTTGTAAACATCTTTGTAAACATCTGTAAGTCTTGACTTAATAAGGTGGGATACCTCTCCTGCTTTCACATTATCCTAATCCTTGCTGGATATGCTCCAGTATTGTTGCTGAGGTTTGATTCCTTTGCTCTGACGTAGAGAGTGCAGTGATGTTCAGATCCTGATGTTTAATAACTGCAATAACGCACACAAGAGATTAGAAATGCATGGTCAGAACTCAAGTTAGGACCAAAATAAGTAAGGAAAATATCAAAGAAGACTTGGATGGATTATTTTTGAATGCTTCCTTGAGAATGAGGAAAGAGAAATGAATTTCTAGTTGCTGTCAACTCAAGCAGCAACCACGTATGTGTTTGTTTTTTTTCATCTGTAGGCTATCGACTATTATCTGAAGGCCCTCAGGTCACTAGGGAAGAGGGATGTGCATCCAGATGTTTGGGATTCAGTCAACTGGGAGCTGTCCACTACGTACTTCACTATGGCAACTCTGCAGCAGGATTATGCTCCACTGTCCCGAAAGGCTCAGGAACAGGTAATGAAGAGCATTTGTGACAACAGCTGGTAGAATAAGCTCTTGTCTTCCTGAAAAACTAAACAGTGAGCGAAATTGATATTGGAGTAATTTGTTAGGTTAAAGAACTTTTGTGAAGTAGTTCTTGTACACCACAAAATGTTTATAGTCACTTGCATTTTTAAGGTTTAGCTTCATGGAAAGATGGAGCAGCAAATGGAAATTTAACTCTTACATTTGCACGTAGTGCTGTTCTAGTCAAAGTCTCTTCTTGTTTTACCTTGTAGATAGAGAAGGAAGTTAGCGAAGCCATGATGAAGTCCTTGAAATATTGTGATGTGGATACAGTGTCTGCACGACAGCCCCTCTGCCAGTACCGGGCTGCAACCATACACCACAGGCTTGCTTCGATGTACCACAGTTGCCTGAGAAACCAGGTATTAGTACCAACTGGTTTGGTGTTCTGGATAGGTTCCGTACTCAACATGACCAGTGTGTGTGGAGATTGATATTTATCCTCCTTACCTGTAGCTGGAATCTATTAATGTAACCAAAAAAAAAAAAAAAGATGGTTTATTTGCCAATCGTTGTGAAATGCAGTGAGACTGTTAAGAGCAGTCAGTCCTTTTTAGAGAGTATTGAGCTTAGGGTTCTATTCTAAGTAGTTCAGCGGTCTCACAACAGAAGCCACTGATGATAAATATTTGCTTTGCTTTGGTTTTGCTTCCAAACCACCCTTCTGATACTGAAGCAGGCAGACTTCTGCTAGAACACTAGCATGTGATTTATTAAAGCCTTAGCGTAGACTTGCATGTTACTTTCTGATTTATTTCTCTTTTTTTTCTTTTTCTTTTTTTTTTTTTTTTGCCAAATTATTTCTGAGTAATTCTACTTGGTGTGAATCTGTCAGCATGGAATTAGAACAGCTTCGGTGATGGCAGGCTGGTGGTGTGTTCTAGCAACATGCAGACACATCAACCATTATGAAGTGAGTTGAGGAACACTTGCTGGTACTTTGTGTAGTCCATAAGCAGTATTGGGGTTTTTTTTCTGAAGGTTACCTTGTGAAGGTATAAATTACCTGGGACTTACTGTCTCCCCTACTTTGAGTGCAGGTTGGTGATGAACACTTGAGGAAACAACACCGGATACTTGCTGATCTTCATTACAGTAAAGCAGTGCGACTCTTCCAGCTCTTGAAGGATGCCTCCTGTGAGCTCCTTCGTGTGCAGCTGGAAAGAGTGGCCTTTGCAGAATTCCAGATGGCCAGTAAGTCTACTTCTGTCTTGCTACAATAGTTCTCCAAACAACCTTTACTTATTAACTTCTCTTTTAAATAACTTTTATATATGAGAATGGAGTTCTCAAGAGGGAAGAGACGTTCTTTGTCTTGCTGATTTTCAGTTGACTAGGATGCTGTTCTCTTGAGAACTCTTTGAAGGGAAGAAAAAGTGCAGCCTGTAATATAAAGAGGCTCAGGGGAGACCATTTCACTCTCAACAACTCCCTTGGTTGGAGCCAAGTGGGGTTAGTCCCTTCTCCCAAGACACAAGCAACAGGACAAGAGGAGACAGCCTCAAGTTGCACCAGGGCAGGTTTAGGTTGGACATGAGGAACAATTTCTTCCCCGCAAGGGTTGTCCAGGGCTGTCCCAGGCTGCCCAGGGCAGTGGTGGAGTCCCCATGATCCGTGGAGGGGTTTCCAAGCCATGGAGCTGTGGTGCTGAGGGACATGGGTTAGTGGTGCCCTGGCAGTGCTGTGTTAACAGTTGGGCTTGAGGATCTTAAAGGTCTTTTCCATCCAAAATGATTCTGTGATTCTGTAGGCCCTTTGTGTCCTTTATTTTTGCTTTATTTTAGGTCAGAACAGCAGTGCTGGGAAATTAAAGACTCTGTTTGGGGCTCTGGATATCATGGTGAAAACCAGAGGTGCGTTCCAGCTCATCAGAAAGGAGCTTGTGGCAGAAAGTGAACAGGTAAACAAAAGTCAAGTGGTCTGATTATCTGCACCCTCGTGTCTCTTGCAAGAGACACATTTGGCAATTGAAATATTCCTTGGTTGCTTCTCAGCAGAGCTAGTTGCTTAAATAGCACAGATGGGGTTTGAACCTATTGCAGTTCTCCTCTAGCCTTGAAATGGAAGTGGATTTAAAAATAAATTACTCTTAAAATGTGATCCAGAGATGGATTAAAACATGTTTTTCTGTGGAATGTGTACTGACTGACTCTCTGAGTGAATGGGGTTCTATGCAACTCCGTATTATCCCTTAGAGGTCCCTTATTATCCTTTAGAAGTTGTTTTAGAGAACTTAATGTATGCACAAGATCAGTGGGAGTTCTTTCTACGTAGTATATTTACTACTGAAATACAAAGATGTGCAAACTTATCTGTAGCTAGTGGTAAGAGGTTCTTGATGCCCAAAAACAGAATTACTTGCACTGTGTGCTGAAGTGTGTTCATCCCTTGCTGGCATCTTAGGCAACAGATTGTCAAGTCCATATGTTCCTGATATTTTTAATAACCCAAACTTTACTGTGTTTTTACGTGTATGTGTACATACACAACACAGGCAGTTGGCAGGACTTGTGTACAGTGTGGATAGGAGCCAAGGACTGCAGCCCTGTCGACGAGGCAGCGTAGCAGGTGTGATGTTGAGAGAGCTCCTGTAAAGACTCTGCTAACCTGCAAGCGTGGAGTCTGACCTGACTGTTATGAGGAGCTGCCTTCATGAGGAAAAACTTGTTTTCCTCTGAGGGTACTGGATCCTAGTCCAGGCTGCCCAGAGAGGCTGTGGAGTCTCCTTCTCTGGAGAGATTCCCACCCCGGCTGGACACTGCGCTGCTGGGC
>WUAM01000356.1:1464053-1478836 GCA_024336885.1 Actenoides hombroni
TCCAGCTAAACAGCCCCAGGGCTCTCAGCCTTTCCTCATCAGAGATGTTCCAGTCCCTTCAGCATCTTTGTAGCCTCCGTTGGACTCTCTCCAGCATTTTCCTGTCCCTCTTGAACTGGGGAGCCCCGAACTGAACACAATGCTCCAGATGTGGTCTCACTAGTGCAGAGTAGAGGGGGAGAAGAACCTCTCTCAACCTGCTGGCCACACTCTTTTTTTATGCACCCCAGGAGACCACCTGCCTTCTTGAAAGGAACGTCGGAAGGAACAGGGTCTGTGACCCCCGTAGCTCCCAAGGGAGGAGGGAGACCCAGGATGATCTGCAACTGGACTGAGAAAACAACCAAGAAGACGGAGACATTCCAGGTGAGCTTGGAGCGGCCTCTTGAGCAACCTGCTCTAGCTGCAGATGTCCCTTCCACCCCAAACCATTTTCTCCAAACAAAGGTACCTTTGCTTAATTTGAGTAGAAGATTTTGGATACTTACTCGAGCAAATATATTCAGCTAATTTTTCAGCATTTCCAGATTTTTCTCCTTGTGGAGTAAGACCGATTTCTTCCACTATAACCAAAAAAATACCCACATAAAGGATGTGTTGCATCAGATTAAAACCAGAGTCAAGACAAATAAAGCAGCTGGCCCACTGAAGGCAATGGGATGTACATTGCTGACTTCTGTCTGGAAAATGCCTGCCAGGAACACTGAGGGAATGAAGGGCCAGTGCATTGCACTCCCCACAGACAACCATGTCATAATCCCCTGCATCCAGTTTCATTTCCAAAGGGAATGAAAAAACACCACATGCAAACTAAGAGCAAAGGGTTGGGTTTTTTTTCTTTTTTTGATCAAATTTTTGAAGTAGCTGCCATCATATTACAATAATAGCAATGAAAAAGCAGATGCTAGATCCTTACCTGAACTAAGCACATATAGTTCTAGTGTTCACAGATTTCCTTCACACACAACACATATAGTTCTAGTGACAAACAACCTGTGTGCCAAGTCATACATTTATAAAACTTACCTATTTTTTTTCCTGTGCACCCTTGAAAAGCAGCTCATATTCCAAAACCTGTACTTACAAGGCAGAGGTACCCACATTTTCTTTCTTTAAACCCCAGCTTACCTAGAGAAGCTGTAGCTTTTCCTACCACATATGCTGGTTTGGTATTCCATCTTTGTTTAAGAGATTTTGACCAGGCTGAAAAAACATTAAATTAAATTTAAGCACGTGGCAACAAAATATGAATGCTAAATGAATATTTAGACTTCTGGTTAATTTACAATTACAAGAAAATAATAATAACTGATGCTCCACCACATATTTTGGCAAATCTGAATGTACAAAATTAATTTTTAATGTGTCTTTTTGTTGTTGTGTAAATAGCAGCCTCCAACATGCTTTTGAAAGCCTAAATCTGAGTAAATTGTTCTTAGCTGCTCTCCTGAAGTAGTATTTTTAATGCACGTTTGCCCCACGCCAGATCCCATGCAACTTGCAATGTTCAGTTATATTCTGACATTCTGGCATTAAGGATTTTTAAAAAGCCTCAAAAAACCAGCACATGGTACAAAGGTAGATTTTAACATAGAAACTGGTGGTTTAAAACTGAAGGATTAGGGGAGAAAAATAAATAGAAACTTCTATGATAACAAATAAATGGGTAAAAAAAAAAAATATATATATATATCTATATCCACACACTGCAGTAGTCTGTGACTCATACACCAAAAATATAGAAACTGGTTATATTTTAAACATACACCAAAAATAAGTTATCAGCTCAGAAATAAAATGTACCAGAGCCTTAAATAAAATTATGAGGAAATGGTTTTCCTCCTCCAGGCAGTAACTGTGTTATAGATTATACTTCTTGGATCCAGCTACTTGATACCTATGCCTGAAATCCTAATGGGTCAAAACCAGATGTGCTTGTCTTAAAACACTATAGCATAGCACATTGAGTTTCTTTCTAGTATTCTTGGGAGGAAAAACAAGCAGAAACTACAACAGTAAAAAAAAAAACACCACACCACATCAGGGGAAACTAATCTAAAGAAGGAAAAAGAAAAGGATTTATTAACTTTGAAAGGAACCCAAATAGGAACTAAAGACTCCTTTGATTGATTAAAAAATGTATTGCAGCAGCTCTTAAAATTCTTGCTCAAGACTAGGGATGAACTCTAGAGAAGAGATTACATGTGAGCAAAAATCCTAAACCACAACCCTCTGCTGTTGAAAATGCTAAAATAAGTTGACAGTGTATTTACTGCTTACTCAAGAACATAACTTTACTCATCACACACTGATTAGTATGACTACAGGCTAAATATAGAGCAGATAAAGTAATGATACCATTTAAGAGCACATAGAAACTCAAAGCCAGAAGTTATCCCTTTGAGTAAGAACTTAGAAGAGTTTACAAGGATTCGAGTGAACGTTGGTATGGTAATTTCTATGTAGCACTCTCCAGGATTCTGACTCACCACTAATCCATTGGCTTTTAGGTATCACCATTTCTTAGCTAATGCTTAATTCACTTGATAAATTTTATATTCAAGAGCGAGAAATCCGTTTTTCTCTAAGACTCCACATGAAGCCTACAGAGAAGCAGCAGCAGCCAGTTACTACAAAACGCTCCTCTCTTTAAAGGAGGAAAGGGCTTAGTAAGCAAAACTAGGTGCTGCTGCAAAGTAATCCTCAGGCATGAGTTTCTGTTTACAACTCTTCTTAGCAAAGACAACCACAACTGAAAAAGCTCCCACTAATTAGTCATTTGCACCAAAAGCTCTTTCCTTTAATTTCTAACAGTGTAAACACAAAACACCCAACCCTCAATCCCTTAATAGCTCAATTTCAGGAGGCCTTCATGATGCCAAAAGAACAGCATAATAAAATAAATAAATAAAATTACAAACTTCACAAGGTACTGAAACAGAAAGAGCAAGGAATATCAATATGCACTTACCTTCATTTCTGCTCTTCTCTTTTAAACATATCTTGATGGCTTCTAATGCTCTTGGACTGGTAAAAATCAGGCCTCCATAATGCTCTGGATGAGAGAGCTACTTATAAACAGGAAATTTAAGAAGTAAATAAAAAAAACAAGTAAAGAAATTTAAAAAAAAACCAAACAACCCCAAAGTTTATGAATTCTTTATAACCTTGTTTATATAATCTTTATAATCTTGGTTTTATAATCTTGGTTTTTAACCTCTGTTTGTGGAAAAACAAAAAGAGGTACCACCAAGGGCATTATTAAATCAAGATAAGACACACAGGCATCTTGGCAACCACAGCCTAAATGCTGTTGAAAATAAGACAACTGAAATAATTTAAAACTTACCTTTTCAAACAGGCTTTCAAGAGATAGGAATTCAAATGACAAGACTGGAATCAAAGTTGCTTCAAATCCATATAATCCTAATTCCTACCGGAAAAAAAAAAGGGGTTACAACTCTTGAAGTAAGATTTCAAACAGAAGTTTTTTCTTTTTCAAAGAATTTACTTAGCACAAATATTTCTTTTTACTAAAGTAAGATACAAAGGCATCTCATTTGCTTTTACTAGTGACTCTAGTTTGGTTTTGATAGCTGTTTAGTATGACAACATTACACTAAACAAACAGCTGTGGAACTGAGGCCTCCTACATAGCTTCTGAATAGTCCCAGTACACACCAGCACATAGTTCTGAAGTCCCTCAGTGACAATCACCTTGGCCTGCAAATATTCTTGTACTTGTCTACAATCCTTTAAAGTCAATAGAATAGCTCTCACATAACTAAAGGCAAGAGAAGAAAGGAGCACAGCAACAGGGAACCTCTTTTTCCCCATCACGTTCCCAGTAAGACTACTGACACTTCTTGTAATCTTCATTCTACCCATATGAACATCATATGAATTCATTAAAATGAAATTAGTTTAATATCAGTACTTAGCTGAGTGCTTTAATGGTGAATTCAGCATGAATGCCCCATAGCTAAGTATCAGCAAATTTTCTAGCATGGTTTTTTTTTTCCCTTAGCAGAATTTCAGACATGCACTCCTCATTCAGATTAAGCACATTTGTCCCTTGAAACAGTTCCACTTACCTGTCTTGCTGAGCACATGATGCTATTATTTAACAGTGAAGAAACACAATTGTTTCATTTTTCTTTTGTAAATTTTACTTACTTTAATATATGGATCTGGTCCCGAATCTTTGTCTTTGGGATCCTTCAGCAACAGAACCTTCATTGTTTACCAAATAACTGCCCAGGAACTCTGAAATACAACAAAGGAATTTATCTAAATTAGATCTAGAGGACTTTCTACTGAACAGTGACTTTAATAGCTCAGCTTCAAAGCAGCTGGGTTGCTACCACTTGCCCTGCTCTCTGTACAATGAGTAAGCAGTTAACGTACACTCTCTGGGCATGAATATCCACCCTGATAAGGCCAACAAGTAACATGCTGTCTTTAGATAATACTGCTTAAGGGAGAAACTATAATGAAAGTCACCAAGGAGAACAGGTTGTAAAGAGAGTATGTAGTAAAAGAAGTAACAACCCCTACAGCACAGTCACGTTCAGCAATCTAACAAGCTTCTATTTATAAAAACTTATTCTATTCTATTAATTTCCACCTAATATACCAATTTTTTGCCCTTTCCCTGGGGGAAAAAACAGAGCAGGGTTTCAAATTTATGGGTTTTTTTTTTTACAAACAGATGTCTGTATGCACACATTTATACATCCTAATATAACAGATAATATTAGAATCATAGAATTATGATGGTTGGAAAGGACCTCTAGGATTCGTACGCCGTCCTTGATAGATGACAGTAAATAAGGCAAGGCTGAAAAATGTATTCTGCCATTATAATGGAAGATGAGCGTTCTCAGTTCATTAAAAGATGACTTTGGAGATGAATTCAAAGCCTGTTATAAGACGTAAGCAAATATACCAAGCATCAGAGTAAACAACAGCAGCAATCCAAACAGAAATCCATTCCCTAACTGCACGTTTACCTTATTTATCCACGTTATTTTCCTGACAGATTACACACTAGCTAATTCTCTTTAAAATGAATAATTATGAATATTCAAATGTACAGAACATCTTGAAATTTGTTTGTATGACACACGCCGAAATCCTCAAAGCTTCAAAGACAAAAGTACCTTTTTCAGACCAAAAAAAAAAAAAAAAGGGAAAAGACAAAAAGCAGCTTAAGGAACAGTGGGCAAAGCAGGATCTGGTACAAGGAACCAGAACTCGGTGTCACACACCCAGCTATAGCCAGAAGCACTGAAAGCAGGTGGTGAAAAGGGTACTCGAAGCAAACCACCCCCAGGAACTTGCTATCCAACTGTGATACTACATTAATTTTGTGGATTTAAAACTTTTTTGGGGTTGGGGTTTTTTTTGTTGTTGTTTTAAAATGTGGTGTCATAATTGAGGTGTTTAATTCTAAACATCTTACCATTAGACATGGAAGTGCTCATTTCCACAAACCTTCCAGAACTCAAGATGGACACGATGGGAACTGGGAGGGCTTTGCAGTGCTGAAAGTCCAGTGAAGCCAAAGGGAATGAGTAAAAGTGCACATAAAATAAGAAACAGGGCCTTTGTCAAAGGCCATATTCTCAAGAAGCATAGTCCTTGCCGATTTCAAACTAGGGCAAGCACCAAAGCAGTCCCCATCCATGGCTTTCAAGAGTTGGACTCCCACTTTGGAGCATCCAGCAGCTTGAAGGAGGTTGGGTGAAGTGATTTTTCTCAGGCACTTTAGTATTTTAACAGTCTTCGTTTTAAACAGCCAACGTTCTTGTAGAAACAAACTTTGCACATACTTCTTTGTAGTACAGAGTGATGTTACCAACAATCTTTACTATAGCTCAAACTTCAGTGATTATACTGTGATACATTTCCACTAGTAAAGTCCAACAGCACTGAGAAAGATATTATCTCTAACCTGCCACACCGTCCTATTTCCAAAGTGTATTTTTAATAAGATTATCAAGTCATCAAAATGTAAATGGGAGGAAAAAAAAAAAAACCCTAAAATTGTTTCTAAACTGGATGAGATAGTCATACTTTTGGGGAAGGGCAATTCCCAAAAGTCTTGTCGTAAAACCCCCAGATGACACGAGACAGTTAATTCAGGTACCCCTGAGGAAAGGAGATTTCTAATCGATTACTTGGGGTGGTTAGAAATGAATTCACTCCCCATCTGATGCCTTACTGTTGTGTCCGGCGATGAGTAACGGGGAAACATCCACGCTTAAATAAGGTGACTTAGAAGAATCAAATCCTTTACTCCGCTTAGATCCCGCGTAGAAAATATCTACTGAAACCCCAAGAATAATTACAAGGCCATAAAGTACCGTGAACGACTGCAAGATGCAATTACCTCGCTGTCTCCCCTGCAAAGAAATCACACGAGCTGTATTGTGGACCCAGCCATCTGGCTCGCTCGTATCAAGAGCGAGACTGCGGAGCTCTTGCCGCTCCAAGAAGCCCCTGGCTTGTTTTCAGTGCTGCCAGAAGGCAGCTCGTTTATCGACTTCAAAAAGGGGCTGCCAGTGTCCACGGGAAGATAAATTTCACCCAGGGAATCTATAAGTTTCTGCATTCATGAATAACATATTCTGATCTGCGACTACGCCCCGATTGCTTTGGTTTTACTGATGCAAAAGAAAAAAATGAGTCTCTTTTTAAGCAGACATAAACCTCTCGGACCTTTCTGGTTTTTCTGCCTCCCTGGTTCAGACAGGATTTGGTGATGGTAAGAGAAATACAGTGGTTTTACTGGTTTACTTGAGTGCCCTAAAAATGCCTGGGATACAATTTTCCCAACAGCGAGCTTTCTGCTGAATACACTCAGAGTTCAGAACCCTGACAGACATTCCTATTGAACCACAGAGAGTTCAGGGAAAGCACACAAATAAGACATGCAGCATCTTGGCTAATTTTTGGTGTATTCTGAGGCATATTTATATATAAAAAATATATTTTATCTATATATTGTATCATATATTTAGAATCATAGAATGGTCAGGGGTTGGAAGGGACCTCTGGAGATCATCGAGTCCAACCCCCCTGCCAGAGCAGGGTCACCCAGGGCAGCCCACACAGGAACAGATCCAGGTGGGGATGGAAAGTCTCCAGAGCAGGAGACTCCACAACCTCTCTGGGCAGCTTGTTCCAGGTTCCATGACCCTCACAGTAAAGAATTTTTTCCTCCTGTTGAGTTGGAACTTCCTGTGTTTCCCCTTAGCTACCATTACCTCTTGTCCTATCCCAGGGCACCACTGACAAGAGCCTGGCCCCTTCTCCTTGACCCCCACCCTGAAGATATGTGTAAGCATTCAGAAGATCCCCTCTCAGGCTTCTCTTCTCCAGCTAAACAGCTCCACGGCTCTCGGCCTTTCCTCAGAGAGATGTTCCAGTCCCTTCAGCATCTTTGTAGCCTCCTTTGGACTCTCTCCAGTATTTCCCTGTCCCTCTTGAACTGGGGAGCCCAGAACTGGACACAATGCTCCAGATGTGGTCTCACTAGTGCAGAGTAGAGGGGGAGCAGAACCTCTCTCAACCTGCTGGCCACACTCTTCTGTATGCACCCCAGGAGACCATTGGTCTTCCTGGTCACGAGGGCCCATTGCTGTGCCATGGATAAATATACAAAAAAGAATACAAAGTTCACTTGATTTTACCAAGGGTGACTTCATAGAGACTTTTCAGAAACTTGGGAGTGAAAAAACAGCCTCTACTCCATAAACCAAAGCTGTGCCCAAACACCTCCTGGGTGAGTACACTACCTGCTAGATGTATCTCTTACACTTGGGCAAGGTTTTTTGCACCACCAGTGCTCCAAATAAGATTTTATTAAAAAAAACTTAAAGCCAGACCTTAATGACTTCAACATTTCTTAATGATCTTATTCCCTCTCTAGGGTTTTCTGAGAAATTAACATTTCCCAGTGAGAAGTGCAAAGACAGTTGACCATGGTTTTCAGAAAAGAGAAGGAAGCAGCACAGCATCTGTGCACCTGCCAACTGCCACCAACAGAACCACCAAGAGCAACCTCACTGGTGCCACCCCAGACAAACAGAAAGCTGCTGTCCCAGTACTGCAATGCCCAAGACCAGCTCGAGAAGAATTTCTACCTGCACAGAAGCTGGTGTGTTTTGAGTAGGTAATGTTTTCAATCCAAAGCCAGATCTGGTGAAGCAGCACGAGTGGGAGCTGTAACTGCAAATGGTCTCCTACCTGCCCTAGTTTCTAAAGCCTCAACCCCAGCAGCTGCCACTGGCAAACAAATCCCAAGCCACATTCGGGATGGGGCAAGAAAACAAAACACCATCAGAACATTAGAGCTGGGAAAGGAGATTGCTGCTCAAGTTGAAAAGCAGCTGGTTGCAAAAAAAAAAAAACCAAACCCCACAAAAAATCATCTAAACAAATACTGAGATACTATTTATGAAACTAAATAGCCCAGTAAATACTGTGTTACAGAAAAGCTTTCAGATATATCATGAGATTAGGTTTGCAGCTGCCATTATTCTCTGCACCCCTTAAAAAGCTAGATGCTTTCAGAGGTAATTCTTCGAGAGGCTGAGTATCTGCAGCTTTGAAAGCCTCAGAGATAAGAGCTCACCACCTCCAAACACGAGGCCCCAGGTTCTTATGAAGTAAAGAACATAAAAAGACAGACTCAACTGAGCAATGCAGTCTTCTCTCTGATAGTTCTGCCAACACCAACTACGGCCCAGCCACGGGAAGAAATGCAGCACTTCCACATACTGGGAGGTTTTCCCTTTCGGATCTTGGTCTGGCCCCCAGCTGTAACCCCCCCTAGGGACACCAGCACCATCTGATTTACTGGTGACACACCAGCATCACCCAGCCACTGAGCCGTTATGTTTTTTCAGGATTACTTCTTTGCCTCTCTTGCCTTCAAGGTAACTTGGTATTTTAGATTCTTCCCCCAGAAGAAGTTCAATCACGTAGTACCTCCTCTCAGAGAAACAGCACAACGGGGACTAAAGTGCAGGCACGTGCTCTAATGGCCAAAAAGCACGGGCAGACAAATTAAACCCCACAGAACTCCAAGTGAGCTCCAATGGATGAGTTCACACAGCGTGCCAAATATTGTCTGGACAGACTACCTCACTACAATAAGCAGGAGAAGATATTAAACTCTGATAAAACAAGTAATAAAGAATCAAAGCATTAAGAAGATGTTCTTTGGTGGTGAGACACTGGAACAGGTTACCCAGTGAAGCTGTGGATGCCCCATCCCTGGAAGGGTTCAAGGCCAGGCTGGATGGGGCTCTGAGCAACCTGCTCTAGTGGGAGCTGTCCTTGCCCATGGCAGGGGGGTTGGAACCAGGTGATCTTTAAGGTCCCTTCCACCCCAAACCATTCTGTGATTCTATGATTTCATAAAAAGGCAGCTTGATAAAATCAGTCAAAAAACATCACCTAGAACAGTCCCTATTTTTTCTTTTGCTCTGTTTCAATCTCTACGAATACTCTGCTTTTTAGGTGTGGGGGAAAACACAAAAAGGCACAGGGAAGTTGGGAAGAAACAGCAAAGCCCTGAAATAACATTCTTCTGACAGGCTGCATTATACAGCCCTCATTTTAATTATTGACTTGCGTCCAGAGTTACTTTTGCTTTGTCTCAAACAAGGAATAATATGGAGCTCCATCTCATTAAATGATCAAGCCCTTCCCTGAAAACAGGCCAGATGCTGCTCCAGACCAGTCTACACTACAGATTTTTTTTTGTTGGGATGGTGCTGGCATCTGTGCTGGCAGAATCCTTATGTAATTACACTGATCAAATCCCACCTTACCTCCTTTTGCTCACGAGGAGGGATTTTCAAACAAAACTAACTGCTTCAGTACTTACAGGGAAAAGGGGGGTTAGGTATCAAGCCTTCAGCAAGACTTGCAAGGCAAGAAGAGATCCATCCTCCTTCCCCCCCCTGATGCAGCTGCCTCTCTTGTGCAGCTCCAAAAAGACAGGCTGGCTTATTTATTTTTATTTTAAAGCACAGAATCAATTTTTTGGAGAAACCAAATAAGCAGACGCATCGTGTTCTGAAAGAGAGGTCTCCACAGCCAAACGAAGAGCCTATTAATTCTATTAAATCTATTAATTACAAGTGTAGAAATAACACCTTTCAGACATCCAACCACAAAAAGGAGGGGAGGGACAGGGCTCCGAGTCAAAGCAAGAGATCAAACAGCAGCACTTTCACTGACTGTCATCTTTGTGTACCATGAAACGCAGCGCATTTAAACGTACATCTCCCAGGAAAGGGGCTCAGTCTGACAGCTGGAATTGCTCACTTAACAGCTGGATAATGTTGCTGTGAAGTTTAGATGTACACACAACAGACAAACAGCTTTTTAAGAGAAATCCCCTAGGTTTAACCCTGCATAATTTGACACATTTTCACAAGTGCTCCCGCTCCTACGTCACTGCCTCAAGTTCTCATCCAATCAGCCACCCCAAATTAGCATGTTTCTCAGAAAACTGAAGCCCATTTAGAGACAGATAAACTTTTAATTGCAAAGTCGTACCCAGAAAGCCTGTTCAGACCACGCATCTGGATTAGCACCTTAAAGGGCTGTGATAAAATATGGCCCAGTCTGAATCCAGACACTTGGAGCTGGTTTTGTTCTGTAAAACTGCCGAACGCTTTCAAAAGATGCAGAAGATGAACGTGAGTCAACTGCTCACAGCAGGAAACACAGCAGTGGTTTGATTTCACTGTTTCCAAACAAACACAGTTATAAACACTGCCACTCTGCCTGCTGACTCTGCCCACCCTATCTTTTCCAAGCTCACCTAAGACGTACCAAGGGACTCGGCAAACAAAAATTGGGCCAATTTTTAAATACAGCCAGCAGGAAGGTATTAAAAGAAATAAATGTAACAGAGCTGTACACAAGCTTAAACCAAAAAGGCCAACTTACGTCTTCCAAACTCTCTGCAAACCTCTTCAGTGATAGACAAAAAGCACTGGCACAGATGAGAATCCCTGTGAAGTTATCACACTGTCAATACACTCCCACAAAAACAACTTACATTTTTAAATAACCTATTTGAAATTTATTCCTGAGAATTTGATTTTCACATGAAATTTGCCTTGCTTTCCAAGATGGAATTTCAAGGATGCTTTCTTCTCTTAAGTTACTAAACTTCTACTCCACCTTCAACTATTTGCTGTTCTTGCCCAACTGCTTTCAAGACTTCAGTAGGAGACTCAGTTTATTAAAAGCCTAAAACCTGAAGCTAGGCTTCTACAGTTTGAAAGGAACTAAGTAAGTTCCCCTGTCGTCTCTGCAAATTAGTTAAAAAAAAAAAATTAAAAATTAGGCACATTGACCTTGTCAACAGGACAACCAAATCAGATCAGCACAGAACCTGGAAGCTTTGCAGTTAGGGCAATAACCCTGTCTTAGAATAAAGAACAGAAAGATTACTGCAATGTCACAAAAGATTCTTCTGTATTAGCCTGAACACACTGAAGCACAGAATTCAACAGGTAAGCACAGTTTGTTTTGGTTGTTGGGACAACTTCTTTAAAAATGAAAGGATTCTGTCCCAAGCAGATCAGCCAAGAGGAGAAAACACGCTCATCTCAGGAAAAACTGCAATCCTTCTCTGCAAGCTGCTCTAGGAGGTGGGGGGGGTTCCCTACAACATTGTTATTTTTGATTTATATCACACAGAGCAGGAACTGGTCTCAGACTGCAGCTATCACTACAGAACGCAGGCAAAAACCCCCTTCTCACAAAATACAAAGTAAGAACTATGTTGGAAGACAGAGGATTTTGTCAAACTACGTTATCCTTCCCATCCTCAGCCCGGGAAGAGCACTGCCCCCAAAGCACACAAGCATCACCTTTGCTCCCAATAATACAGAAGACAAGAAGAACTTTGCTGTCTTAAGAGAGGCATCAAGACTGGCACTGTAGATTTCTCTTCATTACCTACATCTCCCTCCTTCATTACGTACAACTTTGTATCTACTCTTATTAGTTAAAATCTAGAACACCTTGTTCTTTCAGACAGAAACACGCCGCGAGAAATGCAGCTCTATGAAGCAAAAAACGTTGTGAGGAAGTCGGTAGTAACTTCTGAAAACACTGAGATGTCTGTTCATTGGGTGGATTCTGACAGGCTGCATTTATATACAATTAATAAACGCTGCTTTCGGTTTGATTTATGGCTTTGTATCTCATTTCAAAGCATCTTACCTCTACTTTACTAGGTATGTACAGTATTCAGGAAAAGTACGCTGAATTTGCTTCAGCTTTTCTTTCCAATATTCCATTCACACTTCCAATCCAGCTGCTATCATTTCAAAGAAAGCTTAAAGCCTGACTTCTCATAAGCAAGAGAATTGCTATGCAGTTTCAATGCAAGAGGGTGTCTAGTACTGCAAACCTTCTCTGCAGGAAGGAGTCAAAGAAGCAGGCTGAAAACTCATCATGGAATTAACAGGTATTTGACAACACTAAACACTCACTCTTTCTACTTGGTTTTTATTTTGATGCTTATCCCTTGAAGCAATTTTGTGCTCTTAACCCCTACAGACAGTCCTGCTGCGTAACTTGCAAAGCACAAGTTTCCATTTCATTGGTGACTCATCTCAATCGGGTCCGGCTCCATTAAATTTGTGATTAAAAGCTAGGAAAACCTTACCTGCTGAAGACAACCTGTAAAAACCAATAGCAGCAGCCTGCAGTTCAGTTCTCTTCCTTATTTCAGGAGAGAGTTACATTTTTCTGGATTTGGGGTTTGGGGTTTTTTTGTTTTGAACTCAAAAGTGAACAACTATTTAGATGAGAGTTACTACACATTAGGATGGACTAATTACGACTGCTTACTTAGAAACCATTACCATCTGGGAAAATGAGAGTAAGCAGATCAACAGTTACATAATACACAGCATCTCCCACACAATACTAATCAAAAACCAAGCAAAGTGACTCAAAATAATGAGCTATGCTAGAATATTCTCCTAAATACAGCCAGCAATATTGAACGAATCCGATCCTCGCAAACGAAACGCTGACTCCAGATGTACAAGGCGGTAACAAACACGGAACAACACGTAACAGAATGGTTAAAACTTCATCAAGACATTTGCACTGGACAAAGTACAGCGGCTGAACAAGAGGATTCTTTATAAAAAGTGAGGTCAGATTCACAAATATAGTTTATCTGTGTTTAGACTGGACGCCTAAAGCACGAGACTCGTTCTTGTTTAGATCTCAGCCATCCTCACAGAAGATGAGGAAAACCAGATGTCATGCCCTGACTGAAAACACACTCTCGAGTCAGACATAAAAAAACCACCTCAGAAACACTTAAACCCACCCAACAACCAAGGAACATTGTATTAAGACTTGTAGGCTTGACACCAAGCTCTAGCGATTATCCTCTGGACCTCCCCAATACTGGCTGACCATAAATGAGACGATGGCTACGTGGAAACAGTGTCACTATTTGGAGGAGAATAACCACCTGCCTCCAACTGAAAGGAGGAAACACACACTTACCATCAACTGTTGTGTAGTTCCCTCCTAATTAATGGCAAGCCACTTTCAGATACAGTTAAGGACCGTCTCTGGTATATGCATTTGCAACTGGGCTATGTATAGTTCAGACCAGTTCTAGCTGAAGTTAAGCCACACAAGCTACACTCATTTTATCCAGCTCTCCTTCAGATACTGGCTGGGCAGCAAAGTAGCAAAAAAAGGGAAAAAAATAGATGCAAAAATGCCATTGCCACAGCACACAAACCCCACTACTGTATGTCGCTGCTTAACGTAGCGCAAAGAACTTGTATAAAGTATCACAGGGAAAATAAACTCAAACTCTTTCTAGAGGAGGAAGAGTGATAGTAGATTTTAGGGAGGGTTTAATCACTTTCTTTTGAACTTTATCATTACTCATCTGCATTTTGCTCATAATATACCCACCAACTGCAAGGTACTCTGAGCTTCTAGAAGGTTTCAGAGCCACAGCTCCAAAACACTACACACAAAATGTTTTGGGGGAGCAGGAATAACTTTCCCCTCCAGACCACACTGAACAACCTTCTTTAAATAAACCATTTAAAAGCCAGGAGGTGACAATTATTTTTATCCTTGCCAATCTAAACAGTAATGCTGAGGTCAAAAAAATGTAAATAGTCCAGCAGACCATCTCTACCCTTCAGCAAGGTAAAATTAGCTTCTCAACAAGCACACTGGAAGGGGAAGCCTTTCTAGCCAACACCTAAACCCACCAGTCTGTAAATGACATAAATGACAATCAGCCATTAAGACATGTAGTACAAAGTACTCCTGACTTACCATAGTAGTGTGAACTAAAAAGAAGGGGAAAAAAAAAAAAAAAGAAAGAAAAAAAGACTACTTTAGACTCAGAGCTATGGATTGAAGCTGTTTCAGGGAAGTGTTCAGGCAGCAGCAACTAATAAACACCCCAGTCGTCTCTATGGAACCCCTGCTTGGAGCCTGAGAAGACTGAAGAGAGCAGAAATACTTTCAAGCCCATTAGCCTGAAAGGAGTCAACACTTTCCCACTGCACTCAGTCTTCCCAACCACAAGAATCAGCATCCTCTCCGAAACCGACTGTCGCCTTCACGGAGCTAATTCCCTACTCCTTGCTAGAATCATCTGCATTTATGAAATAGTTGTTTTTCTCCATGACATGATGAAACCTCTGAAGTATTTGACCTCATTTTATAGGTGCCCTGTAACTGTAGAC
>WUAM01000356.1:1486765-1547143 GCA_024336885.1 Actenoides hombroni
CCGGCTGGACACTGCGCTGCTGGGCCCCCTGCTCTGGGTGCCCCTGCTGGATGGAGCAGGGGGGTGCCACCAGATCATCTCCAGAGGGCCCTGCCAACTCCTCCCATTTTGTGATGATATTACAAGTGCATGACCCAAGTATGTCTTTGCAGAGTTTTATTGAACTTTTTGTTTCACTCTCTAACAAAGCTCTATTGCTTTATGGTTTTTAAGACTTTGCCAGTTTATTTCCCTACATTAGAAACTGAAGAAAATGGGTTTTGATTAAGAAATTGCCATCCCTTCTACCGAGATACAGCTTATTATATGTGAGCTATCAAATTTTAGCACCTTTCAAAAGCTCCTGCTGTGGAAGATACATGACCTGGCTCTCTCTCGAGCTGACTGTATATATAGTATACAGAGACACTTAATGATGCAACACTTTCATAACTGTAACCAGAATGTGTAGGTTGTGTGTTTGTAGAGATTACCTAGATGTTTGTCATCTCCCCAGCATCTTCTGGAAGGAAAAGCATTTCTTGCTGCAGAGAGTGGAAATGGAATGTTCATATGCACTGTTGCTTTTTCTTTCATTAAATAGCAAGCAGATGTCGAAGAAGACAGTGGCGATGACGACGATGATGATGATGATGAAGTCTTTGGTTTTATAAGCTGCTTAAACTTAACGGAAAGGAAGGTTGGTATTCCTCATTAATGTCTAGACAGTAATAAGTGAGACTGCATCCTGCTTTTCTGCCTTGTATAACAAGCTTGGAGAGCTGGATGAGGATTCTGGATTCCACCATGGAGGACTGTGGTCTTAAAAGTTGCACATCCCTTTAGCTTTCTTTTGGATCTGGTCCCATGTAACTTGCTGAAGGTCAAATGTGTAGCAAAAAGTGGAACAGAGAGTTCAAATTAAGTTTAATACATACTTCCAGGGTAACTGAGCTGTCCCTGAGCTGTCAGCCTCCTGTGTTTCTTCACTTTCCTCCTTCACAGCTTTTGAGCTTTGCTGTGGAGTATACTGGTGTTGCAGCTCTGAGCTGCGTTCTTCTCAGTGAACAACCTTTGTTTGTCCTCAGCTTCAGGGCTGGTAAATGAGTTCAGAAAAATTTGACTAGTGCTTTTGAGGCTCCTGAAGGGAATTGCCAGCAGGTCTGGAGAATATTCCCGTGAAGCTCACGTTCAAGGTTTTCTGGTGTAAATATGTTTCCTGTAACGTAACGAAAACACACCTTCTGATTCCAGGGTACACAGTGTGCTGAACAAATCAAAGAGCTGATTCTGAGTCGCTGTGAGAAGAGCTGTGAACAGCATGTAGTTGAACAACTGAATAAGCTCCTAAATGACAGTTCTAAGCCTGTGGGTCTTATACTGAGTGAAAGATTCATTAACGTACCACCGCAGATTGCTCTGCCCATGCACCAGCAGCTTCAGTAAGTTTGTTGGGGATTTTTTTGACATGATGTCAAATAGCACTTTTTCTTCGTGTTCCTTCACAAATCTTATGTCTAAAGAACTATGTTAAGACAGGTGATTCTCTACATATAAGACACAGAAAAATTTGTTTTCATTTCACATAAAGTCTTTAGTTAACTTCTTATATTTTTCATATCTTTAGGCTTTTCAAACTCTTAGAGGAAATAATTTCTGAGTATGTGCTGTTCTACTGCAGAGAAAGCTGTGTGTGTATGTTCATCTTTGTACTGCAGATTGTTGTTAAACTGATCTATGCAAATTCAAAAAAGAGAACTTTTTATAGCATGCTGATAATGAGCAACTTGGATGTTTCTGCTGATGTGTTAATGTCTGGCTCAGGAATGGAAGCTTTGGATTGAGGGACAGGCTTACCCAGTGCATGAGTTCTGCCCCACAAAAACAATATACAGTGTTTTGATTAGTTTCAAGCAAGTAAGTGAAGCAGATTAGGTGCTGGTTTGTCTCTACTAAATTCATGGATTTATACCATAGGCTGGGTGACAGTAAGTAAATGAATCCCCTGAGATACAGTGTTACATAGTTTTAGTGCCATTTATGAGAACCAGGATAATATGTAGGATAAGGAACTCCAGTAATGAAATCAAGATTATTTTTTTTTCTCTTCTTTTTTTTTCAGTTCTTTTCTCTCTGGTATGAGGTGAGAATAGAAGTCAGGTTAAGTTGACTGACAGCATGGCTCATTTAAACAGTAAAATAGTCGATAGGCTTGGTCAGGGAGGTTTTGAGAGAAAGAAATCATGTGCTTGAAGGCTTAGTTTTGAGATTTACCCCTAGTACAGCACTTACCTCATCTCAAATGCAGATCTCAGCCTCTTTGTCTTAAAGGTTTTGGAGTGTTGCAGTGACAACATGTTTAACACAAGGGTGGGCAAGAGTATTTTCTGGCTCTTCAGTTCCAGTTCCTCATGGAAGTGGGAGTGTGATGTATTTTCAGACTTGCACTTAGAATCGTTTCACAGACTCTACAATGAACAAGATTCTGGGGAAAAGGGTGTTATATTGTGAGGTGTGGAAAGCCATCCGTATTTTTATTGTTTTAAAGTGGAAATAGTATGTTTTAAGTGCTAGGAATGTGTATGCAAAGTTTATTTTCTGAGGCACTCATAAAAGAATACGCTGCAATATTTCTCTAATAGTATGTTGTAAGGTTTACTTGGTGAGGGTTTAAACTGTGAATGTAAACATCCTTTTAAATTGTATGTGTAAACGTTTATTTGTCTGCAGGAAAGAGTTGACTGAAGCACAGAGAACAAACAAACCTTGTGGGAAGTGCCACTACTATCTGCTTATCAGCAAGACCTTTACAGAAGCCACAAAGAGCAATTCTAAGAGGAGGGAAGGGAGAAATCAGCAAAAGGAGGAATTAATGTTTGCAAATGCAGAGGAAGAATTCTTTTATGAGGTAATGTAATTCTTATAATTTAAAATGTTTCTTTTTCTTTTCATATTCATATTTTCAATTGATATCAGGTCACAGTTAACCTGACTATAAGCTGGTATGGTGTAGTCTCCCTGTGGCAGCATCACTACCTGATGGGATCTCCAGTGCTGTGAGGAGAACAGAAAAAAATCAAATAATATCTGAACTAAGCCTAGTCTTTAGAGGAAAAATCAGGTGTTACTTTGCCTTGAGGCCAGTGTCTTGGCCTCAAGGAATTAACAAACTTTATCTCTTTACTCACATAGCAATGCCAAAGAGATTGAATTGAATGTAATAATTGACTTGCTGAAATACTCTAAATTGAATGTCTACATTTTTTGGATGAACAAATGGTAACAAATCTGTATATTGAATTTAGCAGCATGTGCAAGGCCTCCTGAGTTTACAGAAGTTTGAAATCCCTTTTGCTTGGGGGACAGTGCACTTGTCTTCTTTAATCTGCATAATAAGAAACGTGAAAGACTTGTTCAATTGCTGTGTCAGCTGAAGGGAGAAGACTGACTGGTGGGGGTGTGAAGTGCAGGAAATGCAGGTTAGTTTGAATGAAGTGCAAGTGGAATTCAAGTCAGTCAATTCAGTCAATTCAGATTTGCATCAGAAGTGTTCCAAGAGGTGATCCTGCTCTAGCAGGGGGGGTTGGACTAGATGACCTTTTGAGGTCCCTTCCAACCATTCTGTGATTCTGTGAGTGGCAGCTCAAACAACAGGTAGTAACTTGCAGGGGTGCTCTAACTTAATCATAGTCACAGCTTTAAGTCCTTAGAAGACTAAAGATTCAAAGAAATGGGGAGGAATCTCCGTTGTTGGTCTTGATCAGCATCTACAATGCATGTTAATACTTCAGTACCCAGATCTCTTTTCCTTGCCCCTACCTAGTTAGTCCTGCCAGAGAAAACCCAGCTGTTAGTTGGTAATACAGGTAAATGAATTTCTCTTCCCAAGAAACTTAACAGATGAGAAGCTCTGCGTTTGTGACGTTGCTGGGTTGATGTGGAAAGCTGATTTATGCATTTCCTTTCACATACTGGTTACTTTCAAAAAATGCTTGGACTAAAAAAAACTTGTGATGATCCAGACAAGTAACTATCACTTCCCTTTTCTGTCTCTATTCTTCTCAGGACAAGTACTGTAATAAAAAGTGCTAAAATCCTGAGCTGAAACTATTGCTTCCCATATTTTCTACACTATTCTGCTGGTCCCAAGCCAAACCAGGGGAGGGGAAGATGCAGGGAATTAAGTTAGAAATGTACTTTAAAATGCAAAGAACCTTTCATTGTTCTTTATGTTTCCAGAGCTTTAAAAATATTATCCTCCAATAGTGCTGCTTTGTCAAGAGACTGTTATTTTTCTTTCCTGGCAGTGCCTACAGGATAAACTACTCACACACGCATCATATGGTTCATGGCAAAGGTTCCTGTGTGTAATCAGTCGTGACATTCTCTGTTGGAGGCTGTGATGTGGCTGTGATCTTATTTCTTGGGAAGAAGAAAAGCGTAAGAGGGTGATTCATTGCAGCTCTAGGGAGTACTGTTGTAGCCTCTAGGCAGTAACAAGTTTGGGATTTTCTTTTTGTGTTCCTGCAAGGAGCAGCTTTACCAGCTGAGGTTGAACCCTGGGTAAACACGTTACTGAAACACCCGAGGGGAGAAGCCTGTGATGCCCACGTGTGCGTGGGCAGTAGGTTCTAGAAGGCCCGTTTTGTATTTCTCTCTGGTTTGTTATTTTGGAGTGGCGTTTTAAAGACTAATTGTGTGCTTTTATCTAAATTGCAACAGCCTTCAACTCAAATGGATAGACTCAAAACTGAACGTGCTTTTTCCTTTTAACAGTCTTCCTAGTGTTTTTAACAAATTGCTTTTAAACGTTATGGAGGATGTTAGATTAAGTGAGTCTGTGCTTAATAATGTATACGTGTTAAATTAGTGTTGGAGTGTATATCCTCCCTGATCACACATAATGGTAATTAGATTGCCATAAAATAGTATTAAATGTGGTGAGGCAGACACTGAGAGCTATACAAGACAGAGAGAAGCCTTTTTTACACTTGTCAGTTCCCTGTGCTTTATTCTGTTCCTTAAAATGTCATTGAGGGAGCAGAAGAAAAGTTCTATTATAACCAGACTTGGAATTGATTAAAGGTTTAGGACCTCTAATGCTCAACTTGTCTGTTCTTGAGCAAAGCCACTCTATTAATGCCATGGCTCTTCCAAACAACAACCTTGAGATGCTGTTAGTAAATAGCAAATCTAAAAGGTGACTGGAACTTAACTTTCCCTGCAAAGGGAAGACATCAGGTAAGATTTTCTACTTAGGAGTTCAGTTCATACTTCTTAATCTGACTTGTGTGAGAGCTAAAACCATTTTTTTAGGTGGGATTTTCTTACCTTTCAGCCATATTCTGCCATAAGCCAGCAATGTGCCCTTGTGGCCAAGAAGGCCAATGGCATCCTGGGGTGTATTAGAAGGGGTAGGTCGAGAGAGGATCTCCTCCCCCTCTACTCTGCCCTGGTGAGACCTCATCTGGAATATTGTGACCAGTTCTGGGCCCCTCAGTTCAAGAAGGACAGGGAACTGCTGAAAAGAGTCCAGCACAGAGCCACAAAGGTGATTAAGGGAGTGGAACATCTCCCTGCTGAGGAGAGGCTGAGGGAGGTGGGTCTCTGTAGCTTGGAGAAGAGGAGGCTGAGGAATGACCTCATTAATGTTTATGAATATGGAAAGGGTGAGTGCCAGGAGGATGGAGCCAGGCTCTTCTCAGTGACGTCCCATGATAGAACAAGGGGCAGCGGGTGCAAGCTGGAACATAGCAGGGTCCATGTAAACATAAGGAGAAACTTTTTCACAGTGAGGGTGACAGAGCCTGGCCCAGGCTACCCAGGGAGGTTGTGGAGTCTCCTTCTCTGGAGACATTCCAAACCCACCTGGATCTGTTCCTGCGTGACCTGCTCTAGGTGATCCTGCTCTGGACTAGATGATCTTTCGAGGTCCCTTCCAACCCCTAACAGTGTGTGATTCTGTCAGGCATTGTGTCTAGGAAAGCTAATAAAAAGGAGCTGTTCTTTCTGTGTGCCGTATTTATCGCTGAAAAGAAATAACCCACGTTGTGGACACCTACCTGTTAGAAGAAGCATCCTTTATAAATATGTCCTTTGGTGGCTCCAGCCATCTAGAGACTTCCCAAGAGCTTTTTGAAATTCCACTCAGGATTCACATTAATGCCTATCCCCTTAATATTTAATTTCTACTGGCAGTGTGAAAGAGGCAATTACTCTGCTGCATATTCTTACAGATCCGTTAATTTTTAGGACTCTGAGCAGTTTTAGAGTAGTCCATGAAAAGAGCAGAGCCTGTTCATTGCTACAGGCCTTCTACACGTTGCCCACACCAAGGTGTCATCTTTAATGCAGGCTCTATTCAACCTGCACTCTCTTGCTGTTCTTTTTATCTGAATTTTGGCTGACCTGTTAATTCTTAAACTTACACACTGAGTGGTTTGCTCTTGTTCCAGGGTTGAAGGTCTGTTAAGAGCCTTATAATTCTGTTATTTGTCAAGGATCCCTTCTAGTTGGTGCAATAGCTTCTAAGGGTCAGCCTTTCTTAATGCCACAGTATGGAAGGAGGTGCTGTCTTCAAATCTTCTAAAATGAGGCACAGCAAGCATAAAAAGGGGACATTGGTTGGGGTTTTTTTATTCTTAGGTCTTTTTTACTGCTACCAAGCTATAATGTTAGCCATCGTTTTAGAATTTAATATGAATTCTATAAATTCTATGAAAAGCAGATAGTTTAAACTCTCACAGTGGATTCTCTTGCAGGTATTTTTTGGTGGACCTCTGGAGAAGGAAGAAAATAACTTCTTAATGAGCGTGCGCATAAGAGGGTCATTAGTTTTGCTTTGTTTAGATGGTGTTTTATCTTGACGCTAATCAAAAATGTTAATCCTAATGCTTTTCTCTCTGCTGTTTAGAAAGCCCTGCTGAAGTTCAGCTACTCTGTGCAAGAGGAAAGTGACACCTGTTTGGGCGGCAGATGGTCCTTTGATGACGTACCAATGAAACCTTTTCGGACTGTTATGATCGTTCCCGTTGATGGAATCGCTGCAATTATGGATAAACTCAAAGACTATCTGTCACTCTGAACTCTGTGAACACTGGGTTTTATAAAGCAGCCACGCAGAACTAGGACTTCACAAGATTCTTTTTTTTTTCCAGAAGGCTGCTATCGAGTTAATGGTTTTGTACTGCTCAGATGCTTCCTCCGTACACACAGAAGAAATGGTACAACTGAAAACGTCCATCAGATGACTATTTTAAAATACAGTATCTTACTATACTATTGTATCATCATTAAGCAGTCAATAAACCCCCAATGTTACAAGAAAACTTGGGAGATCTACTCAATATGTTTTTAACCAAAACTAAATAACGTGTTTGTGTTATAAAATAATGGACGCGGCTCCTTTTGTTAAGAAAAGTGCTTTTTCTATGTTGTTTCTTCTGTTAAACGCATTGAAATCAAAAGTTTGACATAATTACATGGGCTAAGATGAGGATGGATATTGCATCTACTGCTTTTATTTATATTTGTCCCATATACATGATAGTTCAGACTAAAATCACTGAATAATGCATCTCTGTTCAGCGGGAGTTGGGGGAAATTTTTCATTCTCTTTGTTGTCGTCGTTAGTTTTCTGTTCCTCCTTCATGGTTGAACCAGCTGACAAGTGATTGATCACTTCCTGCAGAATATCTTTACTTTCACTAGGAGGAAGGTTGCTAAAATAATACTGAGGTACCAGCTCCGCGAATCTGGGGAGGAAATAAGACAGAATGTGCTTATTTTTTTTTTAATTGAATTTTGTAACACTTGAATAGCTATTTCTAGGCTAGTACAAAAGACATCAGCAACATGCTGATGCATACAGCATCGAATTTCAACTCGTATTTCAACTCAAAACCAAAACTCTCTGCAAGATGTAGTAGTAGTCTGTGCTTTCAGTAGGCTTAAGTACTTAGTCTACACTTTGGGTGACTGTTGTTCAGCTCCCAGTGTGGCAGATTGCATTAAATAGTAATTTTTCTGGATTAAAGCATAGTTTTGGTTCAATATAATTATGAAAAGGGCTTTCTTATAAATACTGGAAATAGAAAAACTAGGACAGTGAGATGTATATTCCTGGTGTATAGAGGTTTTTTGCAGAAGGAAGGCAAGACATGGCTTGAATCCATAAACAGTTGATACAAGATGACTTAGCCGGGGACATAAAACACAGCGAGAAAAAGATTTGCTGGAAAATAGCTTTTCAGGGAAGAAAGAAATTTGCAGCTAGATTAATCTGTGAGTACACTGCTGTGCTAACTCTTCCTTGATTTTTTTACTTTTTTTTTTCCTGTATATTTTACTTTGTAAGAAACTTTTTTAACTTGTAAGGTGTCTTTTTCAGTGGATGAATTGCTCGCGGTTACAGTGGCAGACACTGAGATTTACTTCAGCACCTGAACAGATCAGCAGATGTTAGAAAGTACAAAAGGGTGATTTCAGTGATGTTTTGTTTTGTGTGAAAAGAATAGTAAGAGCTTGAGATTACAGCTCTTCACAGTGAGTGTTCTGCATGGAAATGAAGACATCAAGCAAAGCTACCATATAGTAACAGAACAACGCTGGCAACAAAGAAATAAAATTTAGCCCACATACATTCACTAGTGAATATAAGAAGTGTGAAAATCAACAATTTCTTCACCCCTCAGTGATGCCAAGTCCTCTTGCTTGACTAGGTATGAAGATTGTCCTTTTCTCTTACACCTATTTACTGGGGTTTTTTTTTAATTTTTTGTTAAATCCAGATCTATATCTAGAGTGAATCCGTTATGCTTGGAATATTTTCTCAGTAGAACCAGAAGATAGCTTTTTTTATATGACAGGAAAAGGAGAAGATGAGCAGAGTTGACTTCTCCAAGCATTGCTCTCAGTCTACACACACATCCTTACCCTGTTTGTGACTTAGGTTATATGCTTTTGTGGTAGAGGTATGAGTGAAGAAAGTTTCATCATTGTTGACTTACAGATCAGGTGATATCTCGGAGATGACTCTGATGGAATTGTCTTCTGATATACTAAACTCATGGAATAAAACCCACTCTGGAATCCTTCTGGTATTAGAATATGCTGAGAAAGGGTGAAGCTGGGCCACTTGTCTGTGTGTTAACATTAAGTAGTTACCAGAGCCATCTACATCACGAGCGATCTAAAGAAATGCAAAGAGTTACCCATTACTTAAGTGAATGTATGAGATATGTACATTAGAGTTTGCCTGTTTTATTAAAAGCAGGAATTAAACTTGCATTCAGATACCTTCAACTGGAGAGTCTAAAACTTTTCCTAGATCTTTGTGGGAAAGCTAGGGACTGCTTACTATGAAATGAGGCTTAAAGAAAACTTCCATCTGTACATTGGAGAGGAAACTGCAAGAAATGGGGACAGGCTTATACAGTAAGTATCTGACCTTGGTTTTGAAGGGTCTGTGTGAAAACAGATGTATTCTTAATGAATTCTCAGACTTTACAATACAATGTGTGGCAGGGCACTTGAACTAGCATAGTTTGGAGGGCTTATTCTTGTCTTTAGATGCAGAAAGGGTATAGATCGAGCCCTTTCCTGCACTGTCTGGTGGGATCCTGAGAAGTCATGGTCATTAATTGCTGCTTGAACTTTGGATATTCCTCTCAGTTATGCTAAAAGCTTCGATTTTCTGCACCTTTGATGCATTAAGACTTGAATAGCAGCTTTTGCAGAGTGAAGTAAGTTTTAAATACGTGAGGTTTACGTTTGATAATTCTGTTACAGCAAATGAAAGAAGTTCTGTAGCTAACCTTCTCACACTGATGTGAAGGAAAGAATGTTTTCAAGTGGGAATGAATTAATCTCTCTTGTTTATGTTTGCAATTACAGTTAGTACCTCATTTGGTTGAGATGAAGCAGTATATTATGTATACCTAAACATAACCTCAACAAGTCAAATCTCCATTTGCAGGGTATTTTCACAGAAACATCTTGAAAAAGCAAATAATGTCCGAGAGAATATTACAAGTTAAACAGCTTGTTGAGGGAAAAGAGTTCTTTGAATGCACAGCATGTTGACAGTTTTCCTTTTGCAGGGAAGTCTGTGGACTTCACGCTGTGATCGCTGAACCCCGGAGAAAAGATTGAAATGGGCACAAGTGTTTGATACACTGTGGATAAAATGGCTTTTAGGCTTCAAGATGATGAGATTACCTAACTTCAGTTTTCTGAAAGCATTCCAGATAACAATGCAGTAAGAAGAAACCACAGTATTTTTCCTTACGTGCATAAAGTAACCAGATAAGAGAGATTTCTTAATGCTTAGTATATTTTCTTCTGATCCAAAGTCTGGTTCTGAGATGGGAAGTTCAATACGCTTCATAATCTCCACTAGTTCGGCTCTGATAACTTCTGCCATCCTCAGTGCAGAACAGCTTAGAAAAGAATCACGACACCATTTCTCGCTGCCATCGTCTGCGGAGGGAAAAAAAACCCAGTATTTTGGCTTAAAGCAAAGGTTTACTGCTAGGTACTATCCACGGAGATACTGCTCTGTAAAATGCTCTTTGACTGGTGTAATAGATTAAAAACATTTTAGAGTGAGTAGCTGTGTCAGAGCTGTCCAAGATTTTGATAACGGGAGCCATACCAGACAGCTTAGGCTCGTTGATGTTGCTTGTGAAGTGTGTGGGCAATACTTGATATCCTGACTTAGTTTCATAGAGTTTTATCTCTTATCTTTCTGAATAAAAATACTCAAAATCCCTTATTTGGTCTGTAAAAAGTAATAGCTTCAAATAGACTGAGTAACAACTCTATTTTCAGGCTTTCTGGATTCAGGCCAGGACATGGAACTGAAATCACATCTGCAGTGCTGGTGATGATCCTGTGTGCTGGTAGGATGTGGAACAATCCTACTGTCCTGTCCTCAGTTTTTGCTTAGTATGTGCAAATTTATCTCTCCACTAAGAAATGGACTCGGGCTAAATGAACCTGAGCAAGATGTTTGAGCACAGGAAAATGCTGTGAAAAGTTTCTGTCTGCTGTGCAGTCCCTTGACTTTTATTTGGTTTCCTGTAAATGGGAACTTGGATTTGAACTACATTTGAACTCGTATGAACTCCCTTCAAATTAGTCGTCCTAGAAGGAATCTAGAATGGTATTGCTTGAAAGAGTCCAGTGCAGAGCCACAAAAGTGATTAAGAGAGTGGAACATCTCCCTGATGAGGGGAGGCTGAGGGACCTGTGTCTCTATAGCTTGGAGGAGGCTGAGGAATGACCTCATTGATGTTTATGAATATGGAAAGGGTGAGTGTCAGGAGGATGGAGCCAGGCTCTGCTCAGTGACATCCAGTGATTGGATAAGGGGCAACGGGTGCAAGCTGGAACATAGCAGGGTCCATGGAAACATAAGGAGAAACTTTTTCACAGTGAGGGTGACAGAGCCTGGCCCAGGCTACCCAGGGAGGTTGTGGAGTCTCCTTCTCTGGAGACATTCCAAACCCACCTGGATCTGTTCCTGCGTGACCTGCTCTAGGTGATCCTGCTCTGGACTAGATGATCTTTCGAGGTCCCTTCCAACCCCTACCATTCTGTGAATCATTCTAAAAGGGTTCCCGAACTGTGATTCTATGAACTCAACGCTAACAAGGACTTCAGAATCTTGTTTTGTTTTGTTTTGTTTCCCAAATTGGTTACAGTGAGCTGCATTTTGTCCCGTAGGAGAACACTTACACTGGCTTGCGGAGTTTGCGCTGGCTTCCTTGAAGGCGTTGAAGACATTGATAAGAGTAAAGTGATCTCCTGCAGGGTGTGAGAATTTTCTCCAGCAAGTACGAGCAATCTCTTCTGTTCCAGGAGGTGCGTGTAAGAAGCAATTAGGAGCTTAGAAAAAAAAAATAAATCAAGGCAGTGGTTATTAAGACACGTAGGCACACGCACAAATAGTAACTCCACTGGTGTTTGGGTTTTTATTTTCCTTCCTCAGCCCCCTTTAATCTTCAGTGTTGGATTTATGCTGAAGAACTGACTGTTGCGTTCACAAAGGTTTTATTTGTGTGGCTGTTCTTTCAGTCTCTTTAGTTAATTTGTTCTGTAAACCTAAACAAAAGTGAGCAGCTTTCTCCTAGACTGACGCCAAAAATGCTTCATAATGGTATGATCCAATTTATCCAGAATCCAAGCAGATGGTTTCTTTAATATAGAGACTAAATCTATGGATGTAATGCCTTAATTTGCTTCTATATGTTGAAATTTGTGCCTTCCAGTGTGTTTGACTTCTCTTGTGATACTGTGCTACATAATGGTGCCTTTTGAGACGGCTGAGCTACTTAAAAACCACAGTGTGCCTGTGCTCCATTGTTTACCCCTGTATGTAGTTAAGAAAATTATCACAATTTTAGGCCCACTATTAAAAACCAGGCCAGCCTGGGCATAAAACCAAATTGTTCTCTAAGTAGAGCAACTAATGGAGCTTGGTGTCCTGTGGGGTCATGTCCTTGCTGCCAAAGACTCCTCACCAATTTCTGGGTCTAGGATATTCCCCCTGAGCCGCGGAGCACAATAACGCAGTGCCAAAACATTCTGTGCAGGCAAGGTTAAGCTGTGGCTGTTGAGCAGTAGAGAGCTCTCAAGAATTGTTTCTGTGCTGGGGTTATGCTGTAAAATCAGCAGCATAGTGCTCTGTGGTTAGGAGGCTGCTGTGGAGAGAAGTGAGACAGCTAGATATGGTGGAGATAACATCACTGTGTAAGGCTGAGACCTGAAAGAATGGAAATCTAGCCATGCCCTGCACCCTCTGGTGGGATCCTGAGAAGTCATCGTCATTAGTTGCTCTTTGAACTTCTGGAGTCACCCTCCTCTCAGTTATCCTAAAAACCTTGATTTTCTGCAGCTCTGATGCATTAAGATTTCAACAGCAGCTTTCACAGAATAAGTAATTTTTAAATATGTGAGGTTTATGTTTGAAAGCTCTGTCACATCAAATGAAAGAAGTTCTATAGCTAACAGCCCTCTAATACAAATGTTCTTGCTCCAGACTTCACGTTTGCAGTCTTTGGGGCCAGCTGGTTTGTGTCACAGTGCCCTGTAGGAGCAGAGGGATCCATCAGGACAGCATGGTATGGATACTTAAGTTCACGTTAGTTTTATTAAATATTTGAAGTGGAGAAACAATATCATAAAGTAATTCTTTCTAGGTCAACAGTTCAATATTGTTTATAATTAGAACTTCCCCTAATGTGCTGCTCCAGTCTGTAACAAATGTGCACGAATGGGAGATAAGAAAGTTCTTTCTCAAGGGGTGTTCTGTGTGTGCTTTCTGACGAAAGGTAGGAAGCTAATGAAGCAGCTGAAGCATGGAAATGGAGCACTACTTATAAATTCATTGCTTGTGTTTCACTGCACGCTTAAAGTCAAGACTTAAACAACCAAAGATAGTCATTTACTTGAAATAAGCAGGATGCAAACAAGAGAAGTTTGGCTTTGGGTTGCCCTTGTGACTTTGACAGAGTCGAGGTGGGTTTGGCAGGTGCCACAAGCCATGCAGTCAGACATTATTTACCAGTACCTGTTACCATGGCTGCAATGGTGAGCATTTCATCGACGCACTCAAATTCACATGAAGCCAGAATTGACTTTGACAGCTGTGGATCCAGGGGAAATTCTGACATAATAATTCCAAATTCAGAAAGGTTTCCATCATTATCCAGGGCTGCTAGATAATCGAGATCTTCCAAAGCCTGCATCAGGCTTTCAGGAGCTAATAAAAAGGAAAGAAAGTTAATTCAAATTCTTGAGAATGGCTTCCTATAAATTAATGTCTGAATTCTCATTATAACATTTCAGTTGTGTATTTCCTGTGTGGAAATGATAGAAGTCAGCTTCTATCATTTGACAACGAGGAAAAAGAAAAAGTAATAAATGAGATGAACAGAAGGCTGGGGACATTGTGGAGGAAGAAAATAAGGGGTAACAATTCTAGGGCTGCAAATAACTTTGTTGATCTCTTTTTGTGTCAGACCAGTTTTTGTTAGAAGTCCAGACAGTGCTAAGTAGTGTATTGCACCCAGACTGGGTCAGAAACTCCTTTCAGCATTGACAATCTTCAGGTAGGTTTTTTTGTGTCTATGTTTGCTCTTTTTAAAGAGGGGTAGTCACATTTCAGGGGTGCTGAGAGATACCCAACAGCTCTAGGAAAGAGGATTATCACCAAAAGACAAGCACTTACAGAAGCTGGTTCTGTCTTATCATTCTTGCAGATCTTTGGAGTTCTCTTGGTTGTTTTTTGTTTTGTTTTGTTTTAATTACTTTTTTTTTTTTTACATAGTTTCTCATGATGTCAAAAGAAAAATGAAAATATAGGGAAAGATAACATCTCCCTAGCAACTGGCTGTACTTTCCTACTGCACAAAATTAAACATCCAATTTTCTCTTATTGTAGGTTATAACTTCCTTACAACCTTCGTAGGTAGAGGTGAGAACACTGAGTCGGTGGAAATGATGAGTGAATATGGGAAAATAATTAGGTAATAAGTGAATAAGAAATAAGTGCATTTGGGCCACGTGGTGAGCACAGGGAGCATGAGATGGATTGAACAGGGAGAAACATGAAGAATCTAATGAGTTACAAGTTCAGCATTGAAGCTGGGGGTCTGAGCAGTGAAAGCAGAGGAGAACGAAGGCTGAAACAACGGGGTTTGTATCTTAGATGTTAGGTAAACCAAGTGGAGGCCTGCCAGGAGTGTTGGGTAGGGAGGTTTGCTTCTGTGTGTGTTGAGCTTTCAGGCTCAAGTGATCTGTGTGTTCTTTTTCTGAAGACTGTTGGAGTATCGACAATTAATTCAGTTAACTGTTCACTGAATTCAGATTTGATCAAGGGCGCATTAAGCTTATTCTATGAGGAGTACCTCCACAAGTCACAGGTATGTCTTTCCTGGATGAGGGTGAATGAAATAACAAACCACAAGATGGGAGAATACAGCAAATGGCTAATACACACGGACACCGATATACCTTTTTGATCAGTTATCATTGCATCTCATCAGTTATTTATTAATGGACCAAAAAGATGGCATTTGCAGTAGCTCTTCTGACCCTTTCAGCTAGGTGGGAGTGAATAATGAAGGAGTTTGACAAAGACTCTCCTTGCTCATTAAGTATCTTGCTGAATTTCTCCTTTACCTTTATTTTTGTTCGTTTTGTTTTGTTTTTTCACTATTTTTCCTCTTCCTTTTCTGCATCTGAGGCAGTGGAAAACAGAATCAGGTTACTTATACCCTAGGCCTTTCACTGTTACTGACTGCTTTTTGTTTTGATACATGGTGCAGAAGAACGGGAAGAGTTACCCTGCCATGTTTTTCAGATGCTGAAAAAATTAGTCCAAGTGTTTTCTCAGCAATGCTTTATTCTGCCAAAAGAATGGTGTAATGAATTCTGACCCTCACGGCTGCAGTGGTAAGAAAACATGTCTGAAAGGACAGGATTCAGCAAATCTGTACTTAAAATGAGAACCTGAGCAGGTCTGTAGGAAATCTGCTGTTGATGAAAGTAGCTTCTTTTGGCAAAACAAGCATGGAAGAGCTTTATGTGTAACAATTGTGGGTAGAAAGTGAGTGAACCTGAAAGTTGAGTAGAAGTTGTCAAGCCTATGCTCTCCAATACTTGCTAGAGCATGAAAGACGTTGGTAGAAATTTGGGAACTCTTGAAGTGTGAAGGCTCTTTCCTCCCAGCTCTTTTCCAAGGTAGGTTTCTATTCCAGGTCTTAGCGTAATGGTCAATAACTTTTGTGAGTGCCAGTTCATTTAAATTCATAACTGCTCTCCTGTCATTGCAGCAGCTTTCTCCTAATTGCAGTTTAAGGTACTATTTGATATTTTCTCTCTGTTTTATGGACAACAACTTAAATTCTACACCCATTGAAGTTGGTGGCAAAAATTCCACAACAGCAGGACGTGGCCTCATCCCCAGCCAAGAATACCCAGCACTGGGAAACTAATGACTGCACTGGCAATTTTTCAGGCTTCTGTGGGCTGCTGTCAGTTTGCATATTAATGTCAAAAAAACCTCAACCAAAACACGAAACAAAACACAACCACAGCTACCCACACAGTCAGGTGGTGTGTTTGTTCTTGTATCTTCATTAGTAAATGACTAGAGATAATTTCTTGCTTGGATCCATTATGAATGGGAACCTGTCTGTGGCTGAGTATTTCTGCACTGTGAAGATTAAAAGCCAAGCAGCCAGTGAGGAGCTGGTAGGTCACGTTTAGCTGTAATGCTGCACTTCAGGTGCTCTGCCTTCCTGCAACAAAATCTTGAGCTCAGGTTTTTGCTTCGCTGGCAGTGAACTGTTAGTTTATTGCCATCACTCTGTAATTAACTACTTATAATCAAGTGAAGAAAAAGAGTACACTAGGAAGCAAGCAAGCACCTGCTGTTTTTAAACTTTTTTTGTTGCTAATGTCTGAAGGGAAGATGTTTAGTAATTCCCTTTATGTGAGCTTTCACAGAATGATAGAATCATCAACTCCAACTGTCCCCCAGCACTGCCAGGGCACCACTAACCCATGTCCATCAGCACCACATCTCCATGGCTTTGAAACCCCTCCAGGCATCACGGGGACTCCACCACTGCCCTGGGCAGCCTGGGACAGCCCTGGACAACCCTTGCAGGGAAGTCCTTCTTGGAGTTAGGGGCCCAAACTTCTCCACAGTGTTGTGATTTCACTTAAACTGATAATCAGAGACAATTTCTCAGGAGTCTGTAAATTACTGTTGGAACTGTGGACCTGGTTGACTTCAGTATCAGAGTTCCTATCTCTGCCTGTACAAGATGAGAGGGTTCTGTTTAGAGAGAACATTTGTTACCAGACATGTGAGGTTTAATGGGATAAAAGATGAGCCCTTGCAAAAGCTAAAGCACTTGAGAAGGAAATACTTTGGAAGTTTAAAGATACGAAAGATAACAGCTGATAAAGAATAAGAGTCAGTGTTGGGAAATAGATATTGGTGATTGAAAATACAGGGAGAGTAAAGTGGTCATTGAGGCATACAGTAATTACTAGGAAATCATGGAAAGCTCAGTTCCAGAAATCAACAAAGTAGTTTGTGCTAAAAGTTGCAAAATATATGGTTATATGGCAGCCAATTTCAATCTCCTGATAGCATCAGTAATTTGCATTTTTATGCCCTAGAGGTAGTTGCCTCGAGATTTATAAGCACAAATTACTTTCCTGTTTTGCTATGAGTGTTATAAGAGGAAAAAACAAACAAACAAAAACCCAACCAAACAAAAAAAGAGATGTCTCCTGGAGTTCTATTGTGCTAGAAAGGACAAGATAGTAAAGGTAGATCAGGGCAGGTGAAGGAAGAGATTGGAAAAAGAAGAAGAGAACAGGGCTTTCAGACCTGGGCCTGCATTTTGTGGCACGAATTCAATCAATAAAAAGCTGTTGTGAGAACAGCAGGCGCTCATTTGAGAGTTCTTTACGGCGTGGTTCGTGTTTAAATAAAAACTACAATAAAAGTAGTGTAAATGCTTAGATATGGAAAGCTCTTTAAACAACAGAAGCCTGCGTTGTCTTGTCATGTTTTCTAGCAAGTGTCATTATTTTTAGGGCTGCTTGCCAACACCAATCACTGCTGCCATCGGGGCAAAGCACAAGGCTTTGTGACTCTGCTGCTTTCACGGGAGCGAAGTTAAAAAGAAGTTCTCAAGATGTGTCCTGTGCTTTCAACAAGAAATCTCTGTCACATCCCTGGATGTTGAAAAGGTATTTCCTTATCTGATATTTTCTTTCCCTTGCCCGAGTTCTTTGGCTACTTAAGACTGGGTTGCTCTGGAATTGTTTCAGGAAATCTGACCAGTTTTATATAGCTACAGATCCTACTCTTGGTCATACTTGGGCTTAGTAAAGCAAAGATATAACTAACTGTTGTTGTTGGCACTGAAGTAATTTATCTCAGAGTTTCAAGCTGACTTAAAACATGTTTTGTTTCACAGTTTTTTCTGACTTTGACATGAGCAGAGTAAGTTACATTTCTAAAGGTAGCTGATTTTTGATCTTTTCAGTATCACCTCCTACATGGCTGAAATTGAGGGGCTTAAGGTGTGATAAAAGAAATACAAAAATATTATTCTTGTTGCATAGGGAAGTAAATGATTTAGCAATTTGCCCAAAGTTCCACGGTAAGTGAATATTAGAGACAGGAATGAAGTGTAAATATCATGATTTTTAATAGTCCATTTACCCTTTTCCTGATAGACCTTTCCATGGAAATAACTGTTCTAAAGCTAGAGCTGACATGAATGTCAGGTGAAGGGATGTTGTCTTTAAAGAGCTGATTCACTGCCTGGCAAACCACAGGTTTCTTCAGCTTCTGTTAAGCTTAGCAGCATGAAGAACTGCCAAAGTAATTACTGCAGGGAGAATAGTCCTGGGGAATGGTGTTTTTAGTTACTGTTTTTTAACATTGCTCCTTGGATAACAAACTGAAGATATGGAGAAATCTAGTGCCAAGTTTTCTTTAAATTATGCAAAGATTTTTCTCCTGCAAGGACAAGATTCTGTGTGCAAGTTTCATCTTGATTCTCTTTATTCCCCTGTAACTTCTGAGGTAGGATTTTTTCTGAGTCTGTCATGCTCTGAAGCCACCAGTTCTGTAACTATTATTTTGAAGTTATAGTTGACCATTAAAAAAATACTTTTCCAAACTTGTGCTTTACAGTCTTCCCATTCCTCTTTATGCTGCTTCTTAACTCCTTCAGGCTGGTTGGTCATGGTCTCTACTCTGCTTTTGGGCCAGCAGATAGAGACAGCCAGGACAGAGGGTGACCTGCATCTTCCTAACGTGAATATACCAAGTAATAGCTGTGCAATAGAGATAGCACTGACTGTTTAGTGAAGTTCTATCTGCTTTGTGTCATCCTCATAGCACATGCATGATGTGAGACCTACAGGAAAAATGGAGAGGGACTCATCAGGGAGCACAGTGATAGGGCAAGGGGTAATGGTTTCAAACTGAAAGAGGGTAGATTTACATTAAATATTTGGAAGAAATTCTTCCCTATGGGGGTGACTGAGGCATGGAACAGGTTGCCTAGAGAAGTTGTGGATGCCCCATCCCTGGAAGTGCTCAAGGCCAGGTTGGACTGGGCTCTGAGCACCCTGCTCTAGTGGGAGGTGTCCCTGCCCATGGCAGGGAGGCTGGAACTGGATGATCTTTAAGGTCCCCTCCAACCTGAAACATTCTGTGATTCTATGACTGTGCAGCCACGTGTATATCCACAAAGAGTATAATTTAAACAATATTACATAATGGCATAATAAATATTTTTAATCACTTTGGCTTCTTTTATTACTCTCTAGTAAATGACAGGATAGTAGTCTGGCTTTAGCAGTACTGGGCTACCCCTTCTCATTTTTGGGATGCTCTTTGTGATATTAGCTCCCAGTTCTAAGCAATTGTCTCTATTCAGAGTGGTGTGTGCTCAGTTATTGGGCCATACATACTGCACTCACCCCCATTCCTGATGCCTCGTCCCACAGATATGGGATGGCTGCAAAAGGTCAGGTTGTCTAGTTCATAATTTGCTTCCTGTGTTTGTTTGCTGTCTGGTATTTACCCCCTTCAACTCCTTTTATGCTTTTCCATGATTTGTGCAGTATAGACTTTGAACTATGTGGCCAAGTATATGCTAGCAGAAGACTTTTACATCAGGAGATATATAAAGCCATTTAGTCAATGAAATTCAGACATTAAAACCCTCAAATAATCAACATGTGAACTTAATAAATCTGCCATGAAATGATCTCTGTTGAGCACACATTTCATTGAGTTTCTGTCTTTGACAGTCTGTTCCCAGTGAAAACAATATGCAAAGTAATCTTGTTTCTGAAACAATCTGAAATTACATGCATTTGTAGGACTCTTGTTATTATGAATATCCCAGAAATATATTCTCAGTGGGGTTATAATAGCATATAGCTCTCAATTGTCATGGTATCCATGACCACCAACAAATTTTAATCTAAATTTTTTCTATGGTAATGCTGCATGAATGCAGAATCTGCAAACTGCTTTCACCTTGAATTCTTACGGAAATTTTAAACGGCTTCATCTTTATACTGATTTACACAGTTTAAATAAGGATTTTCCAGGTGTTTACAAAAATACCCAGTGTTGCTGCAATCTACAGGAAAAGGAGTTCTTTTGTCCCCGTCAAGATCGAGCTGATCAGCTGACAAAAAGGTAAAGACAGCCCTATTATAGTGGCGCAGGAATCCACGTAATGCACTTCAGAACTGCAGTGTCAGATACATTTTCATATGGCTCATGAATTCTAAAAAGGGTAACAAGCCTGCTGCATTTGCTCATCTCGATTATAGCGTGAATTAAATGCAGCAGCTGTAAGCTTGACATGTTTGTTGCTTTCATAATGCGGTAATGAGTCAGAGTTAATCCAGGCTTTTCTTTTTTCCTCAAAGAGTGGCAGAAAAAGCCCCAACTTGTGCACATTGTTGTTGAGCAGAAATAAAATGTTTTACTGATGTAATTCTTGTTTCTTTGCATTCTCTACTTTATGTACAGGGGAAGGACCACAAAATACTTCTCTTTGAATTCTTGCTATGAATTTTAGTGCACTTTTGATTTGTTTGTTCACCGGTTCATGTCCATATGTTACTCTGTCATCTCAGTGAAAACATTATTTTCACAGAATCCCAGACTGGTGGGGGTTGGAAGGAATCTCTGGAGATCATCTGGTCCAGCCCCCCTGCCCCAGCAGGGTCACCCAGAGCAGGGGGCCCAGGATTGCAGTGTCCAGGTGGGTTTGGAATCTCTCCAGAGAAGGAAACTTCACAACCTCTCTGGGCAGCCTGTTCCAGGGCTCCATCACCCTCAAAGTGAAATTTTATTTAGGAGAAATTCAGCTTGGGTTAAAAACCTCCAAAGCCTCCATCTGCTTTAGTCACAAAGAAAACTTGAGAATTTTAGCTGACCGGAAAAAGTGCATAGGAAGCTTGTGGGATGTGTGGCACATGGGAGATGCTGCAATGTGTTTACTCCTTTTACTTGGAGGGAAATCAAAGCCAAGGAAGTGAAGAGACATGGAATAGTTAAGCTGGGGAGAAATAGAAAGGTATTTGTGGTTTTAGTATCTGTATGCTCTGAATAGCACTTGATTTGGTCTGGTTAAATAAGACTATAGAAATACTGCCATGGTTTTTTGCTCGCTTGTTTGTGGGTGTGGGGAGGGGAGTTGGTCCAGTTGATTTTGTGCCTTCTATGGTTGAAAGTGGGCAACCTGGCTTTGTGTACATTGATAATTGATGTGAATAAGAATTGTTCTGCCCAGGAGTTTTTTTAGGATCAGAAAAGCTGCACTGCTTGTTTTTTGAGCTTTGTTGCTCATCTTTTTCACTAAAATCTTGGAGGCTTCTCTTCTTTCTCAGCTTTTTTATTGCTTCAGTTTACAGAAGGCTTAGGCAACCAAGCTGACTGTAGCAAAGATAATGAAGCCTTTTCAGGAAGGTAAAATCTCTTGCTGAAGAGAGAACACTTTCCATCTCTGCCAGCTCATCTCTTCGCCTCCTCTGCAACACTGTCCTGCAGTAAATAACTCAGAAACTGTAACATCTCTGTGACCTTATGACTAGCAATAAAAGGGCTTCAGGGCTATGCTTTAAGTGGGTACAAGAGGTACGTGGAGCTGGGCAAAGGACTCTTTGATGCCTCTGCTGCTGCTGGAGGATGCTGTGCTTCTTTAGCCACTGGAAACCTGTGTGGCATTTGAGTATGTGCAGCAGATCTGGACTATGTCAGCACAGAATGAGCTTTCACAGGCTGAGATCATTGACCCAAAGCTCTTGGGAGGGCCCAAGAGAAGGTTTTATGTACTCAAAAGCTTGACATGTGTTTTGAGTTCTGCGCATTGGTCTAACACAATAACTAACTCCCCTTACAAATTTGCTTACTTCAGTATTCCTGTTTCTTTCAGACAGACATATTTCACACCAGATACTTCCAACTGTCTGTGTTCTGATGGTGTGAGCTTTACAGTCATCTCTGGAGGGTTGTGGTAGGGATATAATGTAAGTGTTAGTTGGAAAGAAGTTGATTGTCTGCTCAGAAGTGGGGAAAAAGAAAGCCCCAAGGCAAAGAAAGCCAATATGTGATCCCTTCTAGGATAAAGGAAGAGTTGTACAAGACAATTAAAGCAATATTTCAAATGTGCAGTTGTGTGGAGCCTTAAGATGGGGAGGAGACCAGGAAATTGTGCAGACTTTCTCATCTCCTTTCAGTGGACCCCTTACAGCGTTTGTGGGATTTATTTTTTTCCCTTTTGTTCAAACAGCTTGTCTGACATTCCTCACACTGTTTCAGTAATTCCTCAAACTTCTCAGTACCTTGCCTTTGCACTTTTGATCTAGTCAGCAAAAACCTTTCCATATTTGATGCTCATCCAAGTAAAGCTGATGCATTCATCGGGCGCCTTCACCATTTTGTTTGCATCGGCAAGATGCTTTCTTCAGCTGCATTAGCTCAAAAATACAGACCAAACTTAGAACTCCGACATCTGTGAAACCCTTACATGTCTCGAGGATTTCATTCTCTCTAAATATGAAGCCTCCACTGTGCCTTTAAATCCAAAACTGCTGAGTGCTTTTCCTCATGTAACTTTACTGATTCCTTCCTACAGTTCAAGAACAGCTTTCTTCATATGCAGCAAAAGCACTAATGTGTGTTAAGATATATGGGGTTTTTTTAGTAAAAGACTTCCTAAATTTGAGTGGAAGCCAACTGTATTCCATAACCATTGTCCATGAAGATTTCCTAAATCCAACACAGGATGCTCACAAGGCCAAAATACTCTGATTCTGATCAGTCTTGAATTAGTTACCACTCAGATTGGCTATGTTTTTTTCACTTTTCTGTTGGGCATGTTTCTGCTAAACAGGCAGATAAGGGAAAAGTAGAATAAATTCTGCTTAAAAATTCCACTTACGATCTATCACAGCATCCAACAGTGGGAATTAAACACTTTACTACTGATTATTTACAGTGCACAACATGTAGAAGACAAGTGATTGTTCTAATTTCGTGTATGTCCATGAGGAAAGGGAGGATAATATAAGAATTCTTTCTAGTTACACTGGAAAATTATCATAAATGACACTAGCAATAGGTCACATGATCCTCGAAACAGTGAAACTGGTGCTATTTCCCTCGCTTTAATTGGCTTCAACTCAACAGCAGAATTTGCAGTGATACTTGGGGTTAGAAGAGAGGAGAATATCCTTCTATAGAAAAAGCCCTAAAATATGAAGTCAGAAAAATGAAAAATAAGCAATCACTTTCCTCACACTCTTACCTGAAAATTCAGAGTATTGGCTGTCTAGTATTGAAAGCGTATTTGGGTTTATTTTATAGATAATATTGTCCTTAAGTAACAACTTATTATAAATTTGAGGTGGGAGACACTGGAGGATAAGAAGAAAACTGATTTCCTCCAAATATATCTCCTAGGTAACAACAGCAGTTTATTTGGGCCGTAAACTTTTGATTAAAGGAATATATTTTGTTAGAGATCTGTGCAATGCCTTGTACAATGGGACACGAATTTTCTTTGTGTGTTCCAGGAAAATAATACGAAACTTAGATGAGAAGATATTTGGAATATTGATTTTTTTTTTTTTTCTTTTCTTTTCTTTTTCATTCCAATTCCATTCAGTTACTTTATGATCTTTTTCAGAGCACACAGTTCATACACGACTCCTTTTTTCTGAGCGCAACTATTGCATTCTAGCAGGTAAGTGGTAAAAGCAGTGGCAATATTATTACAAGTGCTTCAATAGAAAAACAGTGCTGTGAATAACAGGGACAAAATTAGTCTTAAATAACTGCAAAAATAATAATAAAAAATATGAAAAATTGGTGCATCATCATTACCTGGCCTGGTTATGAAGTCGCAACGTCCGAAGCCTGCTATATTCATCCTTTTCAGGAAGAGAACCATGCTGGTCAAGTTTGATTCCTCTATTTTGGCTGGTGGATGTGGTTTCATTTCTTTGTATGTAAATTCTTCAGGATACAAGCAGAAGAGTTTTCCTGGAAGAAATTTCAGGAAAAATTACTTTTATTTTTTTCCCCTTTATTTTCTTTTTGGTCTTTTTTTGTTGGTTTTTTTTTTTTTTTTTTCATTACCACATTGATGCTATTAATAATTTGAGCTAATGGATTTAAATTTTGAGCTAATAATTCTACCTGATGAAGACATGCCCAGAATTTGTTTATGCATCTCTGCTTGACTTTTGCTGATAGGCTGCGTTATAACAGAGTGTGCTCTGATTCTAGGATTGTACACCTTTAAATGAAAGAGATATTAAGCATCAGATAAGTGAGCGAAGACTACAAAATATTAATGGTCTCTACTGAATTTTTGTCTAGGTCATTTTACAGAAAGTGTAGTAACAGTTTCATTTCTTTTTGTATTACGTATTTCACCAGCTTGGAAATGAGAGCAGTCAGCACTGATAAATCGACAGACACATTTTGCAATAACTCTGTAAGTATACCCTAAAATAAATGTCTTTTCCTGAAGAAATGTACCTTACTAAAGCACAAAATGTATCATCAAGGAAAGCATCAAAGAAAAATATTTATTTCTTCCAATGACAGAATCCCAACATTGTCTGATAACATTTTGTTCCATAACTCCAGAGATTTGTCTTAATACTGAAATCTGTCAATTCAGGAGAGGAGACAAGGACTGTAACAACGGTGTACAATGCCCTGGTTTATTTTCTTCTTAGTTGTACTTTATTTTGATTGAACTGAGGAACTGATTCCCTGTTCTGACCACCAGATGATGTCCGTAAGCATGGACAGTATGTAGTGTATGGCAAGATGTGTAACATCTGGGGAAGGCAACTTTCTAGTTGTGTCATCGGAACTGCCTTTGTCCACTTGAAGCAGGGATTTTAACAGAAAAGATAAAATGTGCTTCAGTGCAGGGGACCAATTTATTTTCCTCTGAGCACATTGATGATATATCCCAACTGCAAGACTTCAGTGGGATTTTTTTCTGCACAAAACTTTGCCTATTCCCTCTACGTTCAACTGACCTTCAGTCATATGGGTTGAATATGATTTTGAACTGCTGAGGAAGGAATATTAGAGGACTAAACTTTCACTATTAGGACAAAATTGCTGAATTAAAGGGTAAAAATTGCCTAACTGATTTGATGGCCAGCAGGGCTGTGTTGGAACCAATTTGTTCCCATTGCTTCATGTTTCTGATTCACAGAAGTCTGGAAGCACTGAACTTCACTTTGGGCTTCAGTTTATCATGGAAGTGACGTTGATTTCTGTCATCCAAGACAACTGTGGTTTCAGAAATAAGTTGAATTATCCTTGGCCTAATTGGAAATTGTTTTAGGCTTTTCCTCATTTTATACCAAAGTATGACAATTACTTCTTCCTTGACTTGAGGCCAAATTAGTTTATAACCCCCATCTGAGAACCTTTAAAAATGGTAGCTGTAGACACAGCTTTTTGCAACACAAATGAAAGGTGATGGTAGTTCCCTAGCTTTTGCTTTCAAGCCTAATCAGGATTAATGATTTAAAGGACTTCAGTTTTGGTGATTCCATTCTGGATTATAAAAGAAAATGTATTCTGTTGTTCCTTTTGCCTATTACTGGAATATTTATTATTGACTAGCAAAACATGTAGGACAGTTACAAAGCCTGTTGTGGTGCAGCTTTCCAATTCATGTAATGACTTGTTCCTACATAGTCACTCATTCTTTAGGACATCAGTTTTGTATACGTGAAAGAAACAAGAGATAATGTGTTTGCAGCTGCCCTAGTCCTTCCCAAGATGGGGTGGAAAACAGGAACTGAGGATGTAGAATGAACTGTAAAAGGTCAAAGATGAATTTGATAGACTGTGGCGTTTTGAGATGCCTGGGTGGAAGTGCATAATGGAAGGAGCACAAGCAGCTTTAAAGAAGAGTGGTTCCCTGTGTGAGCAACCCTTGGTGTTATACAACCTGTTGCACTGCACTACTTAATAAATTGGTAGACGAGGGATGAGGTTAATTTGCCAAACCAGGTAATCTGACTATAGGTAGCCAGGAACTGGTTTTATTCTGCTCTGTCTGTAAGATACTGAGGACATAATTATGACCGACAGGCCAAAAAGGTGAGATATAGTTTGCAATGGAAATGTTATTGGTGCCCAGATGAGTGGCAGTTTCAGCTGGGAGTGTCAGTCTGGCTTTAGAAACTGGAAAATTTTGGGTTCTGACTGGATTTGGCAACTAATTGTGGTTTTTTTGTTTGATTTTCACATGAGATGTCTGTGAGTTATTTAGATTTTGTTAATTTGAATGTTAAAAATATTACAGAATCTTGACCTATGAAAGAAAACAAAAATAGTTGATCCTTTAGAAATCATTTGCATCAACCTATTAGCTGTACATTTCCCTTTCCCACACCCTGAAAAATAACTTAGCAATCGTTCATTTTTGATGTACTGATTCTGGTTAACTTCACTAACCTTTCTTCTTTCAACACCAACATCAATGACAAAAGTTACATTCTTAATCCAAATCAATGATTCTCCAAAGCTTGTGGTGAGTAGCACTTTTCTTCTGTATTTTTTGCAGCATTTCTGCTTGTCTTGATTGGGTTTGGGAATTAGGTCTTCTTTTGTGGGGTATAAAGGAATTGGGATGAGTTCTCCAAGGTCAGGATTTAAATTAGACTGTTCCTGTCTGATCATTTGGGAAGCTTTCTCAATTTCCTGTAATGAGGAGAAAGATTTTTATTTATTTTTCCTCATGAGTATGAAAAGCAAGTATCAATATTTAATTTCAAAGCAAGTTTTTTATTCTAAAATGAATTTTAGCTATGTATCAAGCTACAACCACATTTAAATCTTAAATGATTAATAATTAAAGGGAATAAAAAAGGGAATAGAACTGTGTATGAAAGTTTACTGGCTGTTATCTGCTAAGTATAAATCAGGGAAAAGCTGGGCTGGTTTTTGGAAGGTCTTTTTCTGTTCTGCAATTTTCAAAACAATCTTCTCTGGCTTTAATCATATCCAAACCAACCTCCATGAGAAGACAGATGTACAAAAGTACAGCAGAGGAATAACGAGGCTGAGAAATTATGAAACAGTCACTAAACTTTATAGATGTAGGACATGTAGGATGCATGCACATCAGTGATTTAGGGCCAAAGAGTTTGGTGCCAATTTGTTGTGTGGATAGTGCTGGTAAAGCTGTAGCAGGTACTCTGGTATCCCCAAGATCTCATTTTCTGGAGCCAAAGATATGCATGTGTCACTTTGAAAACCTCTATCACATTCTTAGTCCAATTACAATACATGAAAAGATCAAAGTATGCAGAAACCTCCCTACTTTACCTTAGTTACTAATTTTAAGACGATATAAGCATTGTAAAGGTTATTATTGGTTTTTTTCTATTTTTTTCTCTAATGATTAATAAACTCAATGAAATCTTAATAGTCAATAAAATGTCCCTAAGCTGTGTTAATGCAATATCACCTTTAAAACAGTGCACAGATTCAGAAGTCAAATAGAAATTGCAATATATAAATATTTTTGTTGTCATTTTAGTCTTTTTCTTAAATATAAAATAATTTATCTTGTGAATTTATTTCTTTTAAACGTATGCAAAAATTATTCACAGACCTGTGCAGTTCAAAAGGGATCTTTTTTTATTTTGATTTTTTTTCCAAAAGCACTTTTGATAGGAAGCATTTCTTAAAATTACAAAGCCAGGTGGAGTTCCTATTTGAGAGTGGCACTGCATTCATAGTAACCGTAGTTTGAAAGTATTCTAAAAAAAAATCTTACAAAGATATGACACGCATCTAATAGCAAGGCTGGCACCAAGACAACACATAAATCTTCACATTCTTATTTTATTCATATTTTTGTTCTGTTTAAAAGGCAGTTAAGTGCCTGGGAACAGTGAGCCATTAGCACTATGAAACTTTAAATCACAGTTAAGTAAGAATCCCTGGGATGTGAACTGGGTGGTAACAGTTCATAACGAGTGTTTTGTTCATCGTGTGAGAGAAAACTGAGTCATCTCTTCTCAGCAAAAATGAAATCATTATTTTAGGATTGTGTGGGACCTGCCTAACAAATATTTCTTTATGTCTCCGATCTACTAAGGTGAATTTGTGGTTCTAAAGCAGATTTAATGGTACAAAGTGGAAGGCTGAGGATCACTATCAGGAAATAAATAAGGATAATAATTTATAAGAATTTCAGGTCTTAAAATGGTGATTTGATGGGCAGGTTGCTTTGACAGCTATAAAGTACTGTGACATTTTTGTGGAGAAGGACCTGATCGTGCAGCCCTGACAGCAGTGAATTTAGGGTGCCACAGTTGCCTTTAGGGATTCAGAGATGCCACTCTTTAGGAATAGCCAGGCCTGTGCAGATTCCTGGATTATCTGTAGTACCTCAGGAGTGATGTTTGCATTTCGCTGTTTGTACAATAGTGCGGGGGAAGTTTGCAGCTGTAGAGGAGAATAAAAATTAGGGAGAGAAAAAAAAAAAAAAGAAAAGAAAAAGAATATCTTTAATATCTTACCTGTTCACATGCCAGAAAGATCACAATGTCCCCCTTCTCTTTGGTATGGTGTATCTCAAAGAGCAGCCTCAGCGCAGACAGAAAGTGGTCCTTCTGAACGCTGCAGGAGTATACAACCTCAGCGTGGTGTTTGGCTTCCACTCTTAGGAAGGGGATGCTGCCATAGTAATTCTGCAGTGTGCTGGACATGTGAGGTGCAGTGAGTATTACCAGCCTCAGTTCTGGTCTGGAGATCAAGACATCTTTAAGAAGGCCAAGTAACGCGTCTGTTGCAACGGATCTTTCATGGACATCATCCAAGACGATAACACCATAATAGTTCAGGAGAGGTGTAGACATCATTTCCCTTTGCAGCATATCATCTGTACAATATCTGCAATGTACAAACAGAAAACTCCACCAAGTTTCTTGGAATATTCAGCTTTGACTGTAAGAAATTAATTCAGGGTCCTGGGGACAGCTTGGTTCTTTCTGTTATAACAAGAAAGATTTGGTAAGAACAGAAGGCCTATTTTGTAGACAGTATCACAGTCTCAACGACATGTTTAAATCCTCCTTTAAGTAGCTAGAAACTCAGTGTAATTCAGTGACACTAAATGGCACTATGGTTGAGAAGATGCTCTAGGCAAAAGAAGAAAAACTTCTGCCCTAAAGTCATAACTTAAATTGCCTTTCATCTTCCAAACTATCTCAGCATATTGCATGCCATAACCAATTCTTGAGCTAGGAACTAATACTTTTAGAGGAGGAAAAGAAACTGTACGTGTGTACTCAAGACACTGCCAGAACCAAGGTGACAGATGAATTCATATCATAAGGCACTTTTATCCCTGTTATTTCTGCTACTGACAATTTTGTAAAGGATATTATTCTTTGCTGTATTGCTCAGCAGGACTTTGAGTTCTTGAACCGGGTTTGAGTGTTGTGAGGGGATACAACTCATTTCCCTTTCACATCAGGAGCAGCTGCAGGAAGATGTGCTGCAGGATGAGGTTTGCAGAGCTCTCCATGAAAGAGAAAGGACACGCAAAAGGAAGAGTGGTTGAACTTCTTTTTCAGAAGTGGTGACTATCCTCTTCTCCACTGGAAACCAGTGGCTGGGGAAAAGGCTCACGATCTAGATTTTATAGTTTGTACCTGCCTCATTATGGAACCGGAGAAAATAACTCTCCTAACTTTCAAAGAGGCTCAAAATATGAATCTTTGTGTTGCTGTCACCTGCCTATATATAATACATTAAGTACATTTCTTATCTCTTAAAAATCCTCCTAACTGCTTTTTTTTTTCTCTTGTTACTGAATATACCCCTTTCTAGCCGTGATGTTTGATTGCTTTTAAATTACCAGCTTTACTTTGTGATAGATTATCCCATGTTCTCTTATGGTAATGAGCACTCCTGCACTGGAAAACAGAGAAAGAAAACGTAGAATGACCTGGAGGTTATTGAGGTGCTTCATGAAGTTTTGCACAGGCAATAACCTTGCCCACAATTTATCACAGAATACATCCTCCAAGCCTTTTACAGCTTATTGATTAATCACAAAATCTCCAGTAGCTGCATTATAAATTATAAATTATTATTATTATTATTATACCCAGCTTTGTAAAAGCAGGGTTGGGGTTTTATGTTTTCATCCTGTATGCAGAAGTCTTTTGCAGCTCTAGCAGCGTCAGGTTGTTAGGTTATCTGTCCTGAGCGCGTTGGCAGAGCGGTGCCACGAAGAGCTGCGTCTGGAGCCCCGTCAGCTGCAAGCTTACGATGAACTGTAAGCTACGCGTCCCTTTGAAGGCATTAAAACCCAAACTCCCAAACCTCAGGATGGTTTCCGTGGTACAGCAGCTTTCAAAGGGGACGAAGTACCCCACTTCGTGGCCAAGGTTGACATCCATTTCGTCGGCTGCCCGCAGCGCCAGCCGCACCGCTGTCTGCTTGCGGACCTGGCTGCAGACGACTGCGCCGTGTTGATAGCGGACGGAAAGGCAATACTCAGCACACCACTGAGGGATCTGTAAGTAAATAAGGGAACAGGTGTGTTTGGTGTTCGACACGTTCAGCAGGGACTGTCACGCAGAAGAAGCGGGCAGCGTGGAAGAACTAAATCAGCCCGAGCACCCGCTGCTCACCGCCTGCCCGACTGCTGACGGATGAGCTGCACCTAGCGCAGAAATTACCTGCCTTGATAGGTGCCAAGACTCAGAATCTCTTAAGTAGTCAAGAGCTGGAGTGACGTGGGCTAGAAGGCTTACCTCAACTGGACTCAGATTAGTTTGAATCTATTGCAGAAGGGACAGAATTGGCCCCTGGGGAGCAGGTAACACTGGCGGTATCATTCTAAAGCATCTGCTGATTGATCCAAAGGTGTTAGTGCAGTCATTATCACAGGCTTCTCAGCTGGCTCAGTGGTAAACCTGCCCCTGCTATATCATATTCGGGTACTTGACGTGAGACACGTGTCCCGGGAAGAAGAGGATTTCAAACTGACAGATGCCACAGTAAGTATATATAATTTCAGATTAATTATTCTGTAAACAAAGATAACTGAAATAGGACGGCTCCAGAAACTTATGCAGTAGCTCTCTGATTTATATATTTACAGTAGAAAATCAACACTAGAAAATATTACTCTGTTATTATAATGAGAAAGTAAAATTGCATTATAAATATTATTTTACTGAAAGTATATTTACCATAAAGGTTTCAAATCCTTAACATACATAAACTAGGTGCATCAGCCACATATCATTTATTTCTGTATAGTTAGTTATGTTTATAAACCAGCCAGCAAGGTGTTACATCTTATGAAACTTGTTTAAGGACAATTAAAAAAAAAGCTAACATTCCTTAGCATGTAGTTTACTATTATACAAAGTTTGCTTTGTGCAAACTATGGTCAATAAGAAGGGGTAAAGGCTTTGCACTCCAAAAAAAATATATGTGTATCCTTTTGACAGGAACATAGGAATTTTCAGTGAGAAGTATGATGTCTCTAGTTCAATATATCATCTCTAGTAGTGTCCATCCTCAAAGTCCCTGGCAGGTATGAGATGCCCTGCAACAGTAATTATCCTGCAGCTTTACCTGCAGGGAAGTTTTCCTCTGAACTCAATCATAAACAATAATATTTTGCTTTATAACACTTGCTTGAAAATTCTTTTGTGCTTACTGAGGTAACAGACTTGGGTTGTTACATATTATTGCAACAGAATTTGATAGTCCTAGTGGATATTTCTGTGTTTAGAGTCAACCAAGATCTTATCTTCAGCGAAGCCTTTTTACATGAGTTCTGTAAAGTAATTCTGTATTCTTGGAAAAAGCATTTGCTTTTGGCTGAAGTGAGGAAAAGACCATTATTTCTCCCTGACAAATAGCCTTACTGACTTCAATCCTTCATTTCCTGAGAACTTTTCCACTTTCTCTTATGACCTGCCTGCAAATCCACTGTATTTCTTTCTTGATATAGGGCTAATCAGAACCAAGGCACACTTTTGAATAATACACGTTGAATCCAATCCAGGCATTGCAGAGTTTACCATTTCCACTGGGTGTTCAGTGTGATAATGGACAAAAAGAGGATAAAATGACAAGGTAAGTCATTATTGAGAAAGGAGCAATAAAATTCTCCAAATGCACAAAATAGTGGCCAGCCAAATATAGAAGTAATGATTTAGTGATAAAATACTAAAGCAACCAGAAGTAAGTCCTAAAGTATTTTACACTGTCTGAAGACAGTGGAAATACACCTGTAATTTCAGTAGGGAAGAATTTTAGCTGATACATTCTGCAATACATTTGAAAGTATATTTTTGATTGGTTTTCAAGTTGAGAAGGGATGCTGTGATAAACAAACAAAGCAAAAATGTACAGTGCAGATACTGGTAGATATAATAATATTTTTATACAGGATTTTTCTAAGGTTAAGTTTATATTTGGATCTGAATTTTGAACTATAGTAGTGCATGTGGTCTTCAGTGAAAGGGTTAGATGGTTTTAAATTTAGCATAAAAATTTGTAGTTTGGGATTTTTGTTACTTGTTTATGACACTGACAGACAATCAGTCTGACAAGTGTTGCTCTTCAGTGCTCAACTTACCCTGAAGGCCAAAAACATCATCAGCCAAGTAAAAATGGCTTGTAACAGACAAATATAAAGTAAATGTCAATAGTCTGCGAATATCTGAAGAAAGGCATTTAAATCTACGCTTTTATATATACTTAATTCAGTCAAATACAGATTTATCTTTATTTACCTTCTGTATTTCATTTTCCCTCTCTGGCCTTAATACCTCAGATTACAACAGATGGCTGCACATCTGTTCCTACCCTGAGAACAGCCAAACTCAATACAACTGTGTGTGCGTGCAACGCAGCTGAACTCTTTACACCAGGGTGTTATTACATTGCAATACCATACAGTATTCAGCATAGCAACAGCCCACTGCTGAGAGAAACCAGAGACTAGTATAATAAAGATCTGGATATTGATGTGCCTACTATAAGCAAAGGGCAGCAGCAGTGAATAGGAAATTCATTGCAAAAAGATTTTTTTTTCTGTTTTAAAAATATATCATATTAGTAAAACAGTCGTAGTTAACTCTGAAAAGTATATGACACTAAATGTTCTAAAAATAATAAAGATACCCCTGGCCAAGTATGTTGTACTGACCTGGGAACTCTTGCCAGTCTTAGCATCTCCTGACACAATCACAATTTGATTATGAAGCAGAGTTTCCATAAAAGTCCCTTTCTCTTTCCACACTGGAAGTTCTTCTCTTTCTTTCATAAGTTTGTAATAACGGGAAGAGTAAGGCAAGCCATCAAAAGGATTAAGCTCTAAATCTTCTCCACATACAATTATTTCCTCTTCATCACCATCGCTGCAGTCAAGTAATTCTGAAAAGCAGTGAATCTCTGGAGAAAAAGGTAAAACCTCCATTTTTCTTACGCGTATTATTCCCAGCAAAAACACATTAGTAATGGAAGGAGTCCTTTCTGTACTGATTAATCATTCAGGCCCCCTAAACCTGAGGAAATCCATTTCTGCTTCCTTCAGGATTAGTATTTTCCAGCTCTTCACTTTCCAAGTTCAGTCTTGGGGTCCAGCTGCTGCCTCTGTGATCTGTTTGTCACACTTCAAGTGGTTTAAGAACCCGAATGAGCCTTGAGGAAAATTATATTTCAAAAGTCATCCAAACTCTTCAGAACAGTGGTGACTGACCCAAAAGATGTTAAACAGATGCTGAGTAGCTTTTGCACTTTAGCAGCCTGTTAAAGCCAGACCATAAGTACCAGCCCGTGTGTTTGCTCTTGTCTGCTACTGCTCGGCCAGGATGGAGAGTAATTGGGAAAGAGCAGGCTGAGCCTGACCTTTATCGCTCCCGGCTGCTGTGAACAGGAGGCTAGGGAGTGATTATTGTGACTGTGGAGATGGTCATGTGGCCAGCTAATCCCAGCACAATGGGCTTCACCCCTGGGTGCAGCAAACCCAGCCCCGTGCCGTTACTGGGAGGTAACCGCTGCGTGAAAGCGCCCGTCGGGAACAGCCGCTGTGTTTAGTTTGGGTTCAGTGCAGCGGTTTAGAAAGTCACAGCAGTGAACAGTCTTGTTATATACTCTGTGTATTAACTCTACTTGGGAATCTTGCGAGGCTTCGACAGCTTTTGCCGCAATAGAAAATCTGAAATGTACTCAATACGCTGAAAAAAAAGCAGAGAGATGCCAATTCTAATCTTTCAAAGGCATCAGAAGTGGCCTTGAAAGATGGGGGGAGAGCAAATTACTGACGTAAAGGAACTCTCAACTCTTAGGGCTCAAAAGTAGCAAAATCGAGTTTCCTCATCTTGACTGATCTGTACTGTAACACAGATATTAAATAACACTTTTTGTTCTAGTTCCAGGGGCAAGTGTTCTGTTGAACAAGATACAGAGAGTGTGCTGATGAATGGAGGATTGAGCACAATACTTGTAGGCTTTTTCTGTATCAAGCTTTTTCTGCACCAAGGAATGTGGCAGAAGTTATTGCCTCTTCTTACAAATTTTTCTTCTTTCATAGCTTTGGACCATATTGCCTACAATGCTCTTAATGTATTCTCTGATGACAGCAGCGTAGAAAACCCAACAAAGAGAAGTCGGAGAAAATCTTTTGTTCAGCAGTCTGAATATCTCAATCCAAATGAGATAAGTCTAATTATGTGCTGCTCACAAAACAAGCTGATTATTGGCACTTAGAGTGGCTGGCAGGAAAGAGCAACAGACTGCCCAGTTTGAGGGCCAAAACCAAATGCGATCTTCTGGAGGAACATCTCTGAAAGGCAAAAGGACCAGGTGACTTACCTGCCTGCTCTCTGGCATTACAGCACTGCAAAATGTGCTTTGGGCTAGCCACCAGTGAGGGTGTACCTGATAGGTGTAGAGATGACAGGATGACTTATCATGATACCCATGAAGATGACAGGATCACAGAATCCCAGCATGGTAGGGGTTGGAAGGGACCTTTGGAGATCAGCCGGTCCAAGCCCCCTGCTCCATCAGGGTCACCCAGAGCAGGGGACCCAGGATCACTTTGTTGAGGCTGGTTTGGAATCTCGCCAGGGGTTCCACAACCTCTCTGGGAAGCCTGGGCCAGGGCTTCATTGCATCAGTAAAGAACTTTCTCCTTACATTTAGGTCGAACTTTCTGTGTTCCAAGTTTGTGCCCATTGCCTATTGTCCTGTCACTGGGCACCACTGATATAAGCCTGGCCCCATCCTCTTGTCCCCCACCCTTTAGCAGTTGATGAGCATTGCTCAGCTCCCCTCTCAATCTTTTCTTCTCCAGGCTGAACAGCCCCAGGGCTCTCAGCCTTACCTGGGCACAGAGATGCTCCAGGCCCTCTCTGCATCTTTGTAGCCTCCACTGAACTCTCTCAAGTATTTCCCTGTCCCCATTGAACTTTGAAGTCCAGAACTGGACACAGTACTCCAGATGTGGCCTCACTAGGACAGAGTGGTTACCATGATACTTGTGAAGATGACAGGAGTCCAGTTTACATGCTCAGTGACACTGAATTAGCTCACATTCAGCTGAACTTGGGAACCACTTGGTGAAGCCCTTGGTATCTAATGGTTTATTTAGGTTTCTGTTACATTTACATCCTTCCCTATTTGTTATTGCAACCTCTACCACTGTGATCTCTGCCTCTCCTAAATGTAGTTGAAATCACCCCATACAGCATAAATATCATGAGGACACTGAAACTGCAGTCCTATAGAGGATTTTTTTGGTGAAGTTCACCTTCAAATGACATGAAGGAGACAGGTGAATTGCTATTATCCTGTATTTTATTTGTCTTTCACTTGCTCAGCAGCAGTAGCAGTATGTGCTCTCTGCTTTCTGCAGTTGCAGTATGGGCTTGTCTTCAAAACATTAAGAATTGGACAGCAGTATTTTCTGGTTTGTTGAACAAATTTCAGTGGTCATATCACAACATTGTGTGGTTTTTTTCTGTTTTTCATTTTTAGTACCGGTATGAAAGAGAGCAAATTTAAATGTTACCAAAGGAAGAAGAATGTTTACTATTTGAAACCCAAATATTATGAAACGAATATTCCTTTCATGATAATGAATGTTTTAACAGAACAGGTTAACAGGTTTTCATTATTTATCTTTCCTAAAATGGGCCACGTTAAAGCTTTATCCTGATCTTCAGCCAGGTACCTGAGTACTTTGAGCCTCTCCCTGGAGCATCAGCCCAGCAGCTTCTCTGGCAATCAACGATCCTAACGATCAATGCCAGACACTGGGTTAGGAGCGTGATTGAGCATTGCCTTTGCAAATTAAGACACCCAAGCAATAGCTCTTTGCTTCTGAATATGCCTCATGGCTAGAGCTCTGCCGTTTGCTTCCAGAGCACTGGTTTCTGGTCTTGCCTCTTTTAGTCCTTGGTTTTGACCTTGTAATGTCTGTCTATTCTGTCATGGTCCCTGCCACTTCACCTGCTTTTGACCATTCTGTAATGCCACTGCAGTTGCTCTTGGTTTTGGCTTTGCTATTTAGCATCATCTCCTCTTCCCTTTCGAGCATTGCACCCTTTTCTGATAAGGCTTCTCGATCATCTCTTCTGATTGCTGTCATTATATCAAGCCCTTAAGGATTTACAAGATATACTTTTTAGCATAATACAGAAGGGTTTGATGAATTCTAATAAATAACAGGAACGCTCGCTGCAGATGAGTGCTTTTAGCAAATTAGGGTCTAAGCTGCTTTCAATGAGGACTTTGCTATTGATTTAAATTATGTGATGTTGTGCAAGTGCTTATGATAATGTGCCGTAGGAAAGCAGTAAATAACCACATAACACATTCTGTATCTTTAATAAAGCCTCGTTAATATAAAGGTACTCTTGGCAGCTTTGCTATTAAATCTTTCAGAGGAAGAGGATTTTCTCCGTGTAATGTACCCAGAATTTGGATTTGTAATATCAGTGGTATTACAAAGTTCTTTCTTCTCCATTCCATTTCTCTTCCCCCATTTTGGCAGCAATAGTTCGCAATAGCATTGAGAATTTAAGAGTCTCCCGTCTTTTTCCCCCAAGCATGTTGCTTAAATAGAGGGTTTCAGATTAGATTTATTTTACAATGAAGCCTAAAATATATCACATGTTAAAAAGCAAAATTATAGTTTATTCTTGTTAGATGAGAACCAGCAGATGCTGTCAGGAACCGTTCCTCTTCCCATCCTATTTTCCAGCACAAAATCTTTTGATGCCAAATCCCTCCAGCACTCATGCGCATGTCCACTGGGACGTGGAACTGCATCTTTGCAAGCTGGAATTTGTAATTCCTAACCTTGAACAACATTTGTCCTGAAGGCTTTGCTAATTTTCCCTTTTAACATAAAAAAAATATGTGTGCTGGTAACATATTTGTAGTTGTGTGCCTGGTACAATGCCTGATTGCTCCCCTGCACCTTTAGACCAGGAGCCATCATCTGCTTGTACTCTTTTGTTGTTCTTAATGAGACCAAATGAGGGTTATTATGCAGTTCAGTAGACAGATGGCCTCCAAAAGTAGACATCTTTCTGTTTTACATAGCCAAATAGCTTAGTTTATTCCCTGGGATTGGATTACCTTCCCGAGCCACCTCTGTTTTCCCATGACCTGAGGCTGGTGGCCTCACCTGTGGGACTCCATGGCCACAAACATGTCCAGGCCAAGGAGAAGCCCAGGCTGTCCCCTGGTCCTACAGCTCACCATCCACAATACTGTGGTGCCACCGTTCCCAAGGGGCAGCCAACCTCTCAAGGCAGGTGTTGCAATTAGGAGGGTTGAGTAGTAGCTGGATTTTGGCCTATGTTAAATCCTTAAGAGCTTTTCTGCAGTAGAAGTAGGGCAGGGGTCTCCTTGTGTATCATAAAAGCTGGGCCAGTAACCTGTACACATAAACCCCCTGGCTCTGATTGCAGGGGGATGCCATGCCAAGCATTAGTAGAACCTGGAGGTGAGAACATCACCTTGATTTATGGAGTCCTATCACTAAAAATGACACTTTAATAGTGTCTGCAGGAGGGGGTTTTTTAATGATTTTTTTTTTTTCCTTGTTGCTATGAATATGAAAGCTTGGTGCCTGGCCAACAGACACCGAACAAATGTGGGAAAAAAAAACCCTTCTCATTTGAAGAGTGGTAGTGTCTCTGTTGGCCTGCTGACAGCAACATTTAACCTTGCTTATGCTGTAACTATATTACTGTTTATTGAGCAAACTGTAAAACAAACAGAGAATTTCCATCATATGAGAAAGGCTGTAGCAACACAGGACTTGCACCTCTATTGTGTTTTAATTTCCACTTAGGGTTTTGTTGGCTGGTAAAATATGATTAGTTTTGCATTACTGCACTTAAAAGTCCTGACAGGCGATGATAGATTGGTTTGGAACAAAGTGTTTCAAGTCAGCAAATAATAAAGAAGAAAGAATCTAGTTTTAACTCACTGGTTACCCAGTAGAGAATGAGAACATTAGGGGTTTTGAGCTGAAATTGTGCACGTGTAAGCATTAAACTTGTTTGCTTTTGAGATTCTTCATTTTCACATTTATGTGCAAGTAGGGGGGAAAATATTTTAGACAGTTCTTGGTGTTATTTTTCTTGTTTGCTAATTGTGGATTGAAATTGGAATTCACATAAAACCACAATGTAATGGGTTTACATATTCGATAATATTGAAAATAATAGCACAAATATTGTCTTGTAAAATTCCACTCAGATTTATTAGGAAAAGGAGATGTGACTTGAGAGGATGGTTTCAAATTAGGATAATCCTATGACATTAAAGTCAAGGAAATATTATCTTTTTACTTGGAGTCTCTAATGGTCAGAAGCTGTTTTATTACTGTGGGTATGATGCAGTGACTTTGCTCAGTTCAGTATTGTCAATGAAAGTAAACTGCTTGAGTATTATTCCTACCAATGGGTTGCAGTCATTTTGTCATAAACTGACATGAAGTTTAAGCAATTTTTTTTTTTAAAAGGAGAAAATATAAACTAAATATGAAATTCAGTATCTTAGTAATTGTTCAATATCCCATCCATCCCGAATCAGTAGCATGAGCAATTTTAATGATTCTCAGTAGTGATAACCAGTATCCTTTTGTAGCTAGGGATAAATAAGATTAATTTATATACCACTTAAACCTAAACTGTACTTCTGGAATGACCTGGCATTTTGTCCATGTGGAGTAACCAGCGTTAGGTTGCCAGTAGTACTGAAATTTATCATGCCTGCTGGGCAAACCTAAAGCTGCTGGAATTTTGCTGAGTCTGATGAGCACGTTCATTTCTGTGTTGGGCAGCGGGAAGAAGAGATGGTGTTGAAGAAAGAGGTTGGGAGGTTACTGCCAGAACCCAATGTTCTCAGGTCATCTCCAGGATGGCCTGGCTTGGTACGAGGCACAGGCTGAATGCCCTTTACTTTCCTTATTAAAAAAAAAAAAAGAGCTGAAAACAACTTTTTTTATCTATTACCGTATTTATCACCATCATTTGCTTAGTAAAACCATTGTCTTTCTCATTAGCTGTAGTATAGCTGTGTTAGGACATTACCCACAAATGCCTGTCAGCAAGACATCAAATCTGTTTGTTTATTCTTCCTTTGAATGATGATCTGGAAAACAAGCTGGTTGCTAGATGTATCTTCTGCAAGTATTTTTCCTGAGCTGTTTCAGAGAATGGCTTTAAGTGTTATTTAAACACCAAGACATCTTAAGAAGACGGATGATCGGAAGCCTAAATGGAATTTTATTTTATTAGTTGTTGGGTGGTTTTTTTGTTGCTGTTGTTTTTTTGGGTTTTAATGTAATGGGATATCTTCATCTGTTTTCTATTCTCTTTATGTTATTTAGTAAAAGCAAGACCAGCACTCTTCTTAATTCATTAGTATAATATTCATGCTCACTGTAGACTTAACACTTTCCAGAGCTGGAACAGCAGGAGGAAGAAGAAATACAGATAATTCACAGGGAAGAGAATAAAGGATATTTTGAACTTGGATTTGAAATGAGATGAAGAGTCAGCTAGATGGTATTAGAGCAGTTTGTTCCAGATGACAGGAACTACAGACAAGAAGTTTGGGTAGGGGCCAGAATGTCTGATGGGGCAGCAACAAAAACTAGTCCCGTAGCAGTGTGGGAAACAGAGCAACATCAGGCTGTTTGTCAGGGAGTGCTTTTGCTGTATAAACTAATGAAGAATCTTCTCTGGAAAGTCTCTTGGAACAAGGCAGGAACTATGTCTGAGAACATTAGCGATGGGGTTATATTTTTCACTGAATGAGAAGGCTGAAATATTTTCATGGCCTGCTATATGTATTTCTGGATTTTGGGGAGGTAAAGTGGAGCACACGGAAGGGATGTTGAGCAGTGAGAGAGGAAAGTGTGCAGTGTAATGTGGACAGTGAAGCATTTACAGATAGTGGTAAATAGTGGTGGTGATAGATTTATGGGCAGCTGACAAGGGATCAAGGGGAAGGCAAACCTTTAGTCACCCAGCAGTCAGCAGATTTTTGCAGTTGATGAAAAGGAGCCATGATTTAACCCAAAGAATTTCAGGAGAGGTTGTATGGGTTATTCAAACTGCCTACCTCAAAATCAGAAGATGTTTCCAGCTGTAGAAGAGGTTACTGCAGAGACAAGCTGACCTGCTGTGTCAGCAGAGCGTAGATGAGCTGTTGTTTGGGGAATTCAGGGCTTCAGTTTTCTTTACAACTTTGGCAGCGGGTGTGAAACTTTTCAAGTGGTCATTGCTGCTTTGATGGATGATGGAATGAGAAGTCTCTTTAGAATTAATGTTCTGTATTCTACGGTATTTCAACTGCCTCTTCAGGATCTGATTGATGTGGCTATTTTTATTATTTGCCTGACAAAATATATTACACACAGACACCCCCCACCCCGTGTTTTTAAGTCATAGGTGTCTGCCTTTCTCTACACTGAGGTTTATTCCTTTCACTGTGGGTATGGGTTTCTAATGCTTTAGATCATACAGAATGGAAAAAGCATGCATAAAGTTAATCTAGTTTATTTCTTAATATAAAAAGAAAAAGTATTTTGGGGCTGCTTTGTTGTAAGTACAAATTTTATTGATTTGTTTCACATGACAAACATCTTCATTTGTCCTTATTAACTTTTAGGGAACTTGTAACTCCATAACTTCCTTAGTGAAGCATGAGGTGTGGAAATGTTGCACCTTAGCAATGTCTTCTGACAAACAAATACCGTGCTCCTGCAAAACCCAGTGCTGCAGGACTGCAAATAAAAACCAAGGCAAAAGGATGAGAACTTTGCCTTTATGAAGGATTGATTTTGCCTGATGGGGTTGAACAGGTTTTTTTCCAGTACTGTTTGAACTGGGCTGAAGTTAATACGGTCACCCAGTTATTGTCACTGGGAACTGGCAAGGATCAACGTGCTCTGGAATAAAAACTTGTTTTGTTATGACATTAGGAGATGGTTTTCATGTGACACTGCCTTGGCTCGGAGCCTCTCAGCTGCGTTTGGTCACTGTCACCCTTGGGTTTCATTGCAGAGCTGTTGTAATGTCATGATCACCAACTTGAGACCCAGAAAATCCTGTGTCATTGCTTTGCCCACCATTTTTGCTTTTATTTTGTCTGAGGTGTTAGGATATTCCAGATCTACTCGGGCCAGTCAGAGTTCTGTTGCAGGCATAAATGGAGTCAATCTTCATTTTCTGACTTTTACCCTACAGTCATTATTCAAAGCCAAAATGTTTGGGAAGTCAATGTGAGCTGGCATGGCTACGCTCTGCCAAATCAAGTCCTTCTTGATGTTGGATATGCTGGTAATAGTATGAATGTCTGCTTCACTACAGATGTAGAACTAAATGTTTGGCCTTTGAATTTAATGGGAATTTTGCCATTGATCTAAATCAAGCCAAATTTTCCTCCGGAAAATGTTGTTACTGTATCTGTGAGATGTGTGGTTAAATGAATTATGGAAATGTAGCTTATTTTCTCAAGGTAGAATAACCCTTTATTTGGGGTCAAACTTTGTTATAGTCTTCAGATGCAAGCAAAAAAAAAAAAAGTAAATGTTAGATAATGAGTCATCTCTTGATGTTCAATTTCTGTTTACCTCTATAAGAAGAAAACCAATGTAATTTTACATGTTGAATAAGAAAAATAGCCTCTTTGTTATTTTCTTTCTTCATTCTCTGCAACTATGTTGCTTCTTCTGAGAAAATTTCACCTTTTATGTCACTTCAACTTTCAAAGTTTCCAGAAAGACAACTTTGACTTTTTCCTTTGATGGTGCTAAAGCAAACTGCAGCACTGGAACCCTTTCTACACTATTTCTGTCTGTCTCTCTGTCTTTTCCTGTCTCTCTCCTACAGGTAAAATATATCTACTACTAAGCAGTGTGTTGTATATGCTTTCCTGCTTAATGGCAAAATGCACGTTTGATGAAATGACAAGTGAAGTGAGACAACTGTGACTCGAGTGAAGTGGTGGTGGGGAAAAGCTTTTCAGGAATAATAGTTAAAGCAGTAAAATCATACTCATTGAAATCTGCGTGGAGATGAGCTTTGGTTTCTTAGGTGGGGAATCCAGTGACCAGATTATGGAATAATTTGAGGTTAAAAAAAACCAACCCAAACCACACACTCATCCTTCAACCCCTCTCCCCACCATAATGTGTGATTTCTCATCTTCAGAGCAGGAGCAATGGTGCTGCCTAACTTGCTTTGCCCTGTGCCCAAGGCTAGAATCTGATTTATGCTCGTAGAGGCTGCTGAAGAGAAAGTACCCAAAATAGACAAAAATTGACTTCTTCCTCCTGTGTTTATTATTATTCAGTGAGTTTAAAGTATAGAAAATTCTGAGACTTTCACTGTCTGTGGAAAATGTGATTTCCTTGTTCAAAATGGCAAGATTTTTTTTATAATGCTTTCCAGATATAGTATTTTTAATAACATGCAAATTCTTGATTAGCAATGAAAATTGTCTTATGCATAGCAGCAGTTACAGGACAGCATTTGCTGTTGCTAAAAAGTATTCAGTGGATGAAGATTTAGCTAATTCACCTGTTAACTATTGACAACGAAGGTAATATTTTCTCTTCATTTACAGAAAATGAGATTTATGTGAGGAACAGAATCATGAACAAACAAAATCATGAAACAGAAATGGTAGAGGTATGTATCTGGTAATAGAAATGGAGTATGTGTGTGTGTGTAATATATTCCTTTATACACAAACAGCTATAAATGCTTCGGGTTAAAGTCAGAGAAAGAGTCTCACTGTTCTAGCAAAACTTTGCTATTCCAGACTGCAGAAAAACTGGAGTGACTGGGGGAATATAAACTTCTGATAAATCATTTGCTTATACTGCTTCTCTTTGCTCCAAAAATAAACAGAGGTAAGACAGGATTTGAAAATCATTCAGGAAATGTTTGCATTTTTAAGTTTCTTTGAGGAGGACCTAGTTAGCTAGACAGGTTGGCAGCAGAAAAATAACCATAATACAAGGGTTGGATGATGTGATCCCCAGCTCTTTCAGAAGACTTTTTTGGCCAAAAACCATAGCTGGATTGGTTGCTCAGTTCCTCTAGTAGGAGGTTGCTCTTTTCTGGTTGGGTTTTTTTTTAGGATTTTTGAAGGTGATTCCTGAAGGTAAGTCTTGAAGGCTCGTGTTTGCAAATGCACCATTATTTGTTGTATGCTTCTGGAAGCTACACAAATTGTAGCTGGCAGTGTAAAACTATAATGGAACAGGAAACTTAGAGGACTTTCCTTCGGATTAAATGCTGCTTCGCAGCTGTGCAATGAAAGACAGCATTTCTTCAGGGAAAAGAAACCATTTTATCAAAAGAGCAGGTACCTACCACAATAGATCAGGTCCTTCTAACAAGAGCCAATTTAGACACTATGATAATTCAGACTGTGTGTTGAAAGGGAAAGTGCCCTGAAAAAGGGATGTCTTACAGAGAGAGGATGTAAAATCTTGCTCGAAGCATTTGTACCACCTGGGTGGAGAACAGAAAATCAGTTAGTTCCACTCTTATGGATGATGCTGAACCTTGTTAGTTACTATGTAAGCCCATTGCCTTTGGTGGTACCAAAGTGATAGAAGTTTTACAACCAAGGGGTATAATTAACTAATAACATGTTAGGAATATATTTGTAAGGTATTTTTGTCATTGGAGAATTAGTTGAGTTGACACTGAGCTTACGTAGGCTTAAATTGAATGAATGTGAATGCAGAATAGTGGGAATCAGAGGGAGAATAAATAATGAGTGGGTTTGGTTAAATCCAACAGCATCTATGTTACTCACTGGCTTAAAAAAAAATACGGTATTCATACTGTTTTGGTACAGAGTAGTATAGCTCACAGAAACCACTACTGGCTTTCTCATAGTAGTTTCCAACTGGTAAGTGTATCTTACAATGTTTTAAAACATAGCTGAAGAGCAATTTAAATTTTTTTAAGGTTACTCCACTGTAAATGGAAACTTCTTAAGGCAACCTAGCAATATTTTGATGGAGTTCAGGTAATATTTATGATACTGACAGCTGTAGCGTCTGCTTTTTCCCCTCTCTGAAAGGAAATTTATGTAAAAACAACATTTTTAAAGAGTCAGTTGCAAGTGGTGATATCATTGGGCATCCCAACTCCTCAGGGGCATGGGGGTGTTGTCAGAGTTTGGCTCTTTCAAGTGCTGACTTTTTGAGAAATGCTTCTTGCCAGCCTGTCAGACATCCTAATCACTTGCAAAAATCAAAGGTTTTCCTCATCTTATCAGTGGAAATACACCTCCCACTCTTCTGCCATATTTATGGCATCTTGTTTTCCCTGAGGATCTAGAATGCCAGATTTTCTTGTCTCTCTTCACCCTTCGCAGAGATTTTTATCCTCATTTATTGTTTATATTAATGCTTATCAAGAGTCACATCTTGTTTTCAAATTACCTTTCTTATGTCCAGCTTTTTGTTATTGGAAGTAGTTTAACCAGAAACAAAAATGCTGGTAGGGTTTTAAAATTGCTGGCCTTAACCGAATATGTGTCTTGCCTAATTTTAAATTCCTACACACAGATTTTTGGTGTCCTCACTTTTTGGGTGTGTTGTTGTAAATTTAAGGCACCATGTGTTTTATCATCCAGGCTATAACAGCAGGAGGGCAACCAACTCTGCTTTCTGCTGCCATCACAAAAATAGAGATTTTCCTTTCATACAGTCAGGAGACTCACTATTTGAGGTTGAAGAGTTATTGGCTAATTAAGCAGCTCTTTGTAGACCCCCACGTGCATGATGATTTACATTATTATTTAACATTTTATAATAGATATTTTTTTGTGTCCAGATTTTAAATATATATACACATGCATGCTTTTTTGCTTTAAAAAAAAAAAAAAAAAAAGGAAAATAGAGAAGTAGAAAGGAACTTCTGAATTGTTTTTCTGAATTTTTCACCTTTTTTTTGGTTTTGTTTCCTAGATTTGCTTACTTTGTGACTTGAGCTGCCTGGTAGTAAACAGCAGCCCAAAGCCTTCCTGCAAACATCATGGCATCTCAGATTTGTTGAAAAGAAATTCAGCAAGAGGAGCAATGTGTGTGTAGAAAGATTTATAGTGAGAAGTGGAGTCTGCATTAAAACTGAACGCATAGGCTCAGCATGCTAGATTTCTAAAATAATCCAATGCAATAACTACAGGTATTGTGTCTCCATCAAATAATCAATTTAGAAGCTGATTCTGTTACTTAGAGATGCAAAAGACGTGCGTAGTTTTTGTGTGTGCTTGTGGTTCTCCAAGCATCTATTACAGGTACACGTGCTAAATCAAACAATAACATAATTTCTTATTGAATGTCCAAAAATCCATTTTATTTTATGTAAAAATATTTGTACCAACTATATTATTAAATAAATGTTTTAAGATATTATTTTTTAGGAAAAAGAACCATTAGTAAATGACATCCTCGAGTTAGAGAACTGATACCAAATTGATACCCTTTGGGCCCCAGAGGAAGCAGCAGATGGAAGAGGTTCGCAAGGACAATGGTTATAATATTCAGTTGGAAAAAGGAGAACCAAAGCTGCTTGCTTACGGAGTCACATACACGTAGGTGCAAAGTTAATGTCGTACTGTCTTCAGATTTGTAAAGTACTTGGTGATCTTAAAGGTCTTCTCCAACCAAGGTAATTCTGTCTGTGATTCTGTGAAAGCATTTTAAAGCTGAGTGTGATTCAAAAATAAAATGCAATATTAGAATTTTGCAAGATATTATTAAGATTTAAAGTGATTTATTGAATAAATATCTTGAATAATGCCATTTTTACTGTAAATATTATCAAGGAATATTTTTCTACTCTGCTGCAAGTGTTGATTTTGTTGTTTTGTTTGGTTTTTTTTCAGAAAGGGACATTGCAAGTCCTGGGTATTTTCAGAGCTGTTGCACCCCTAGGACTCTATCATGTCTTTCTTCTCCAGATCTATCATGGTGTGATTTCTTATAGAGAGGAGTCAGTCCATGGAGGGATAACATGCACAATTCTGAAGTGACTTGTAACAAACCAATACTTTCTATATGCTTAGATGCCTCATCCCTGGACCCATTCCAGGTGAGGCTGGCCAGGGCTCTGAGCACCCTGCTCTAGTTGCAGATGGCCCTGATCCCTGCAGGGGAGTTGGATGGGATGACCTTGAAAGGTCCCTTCCAACCCAAATCAATTTATGATTCTATAACATACTGACTTTTTAGGTACTGTCACTGTCCCTTTCCTCTGAAGTAAATATAAAGTGGTGCTGGTAGTAAAATGTGGAGTTTGCTGGGCTGGTTAAAAAGACTGCACACTTTTCCTACAGATGAATGTATTTTCTAGTGACACCTATAGTAATGTCCTTCCAAAATTTACATTGGAAAGTTTGTCACTAGGTGGCAGAATTAGACTGTATTAGTGCTAGCATTATTTATTTTTTTTAAAGATTTGTCCAGTTGGCTTCTTCCTACTCCATAAATACCTCTTTGACAATACCCAGCACTGAAAAATATCTAAATGTTAAAATGAATTCTAATACATGCAGCTTTTTTTTAAAGGAGTGTTTATTGAAAAAAAAAAAATAGCAGGTGTAGTATGTTGGACTTCAGAATTGTTGTAAATATTTGATTAATACTTCACTTTTGATTTGTGATAAAACCTACTCTTCTTTTGAAATCTTCACTCCCACGTTTTAGAAGTATTTTAGTATTCAAATCTGTAGATGATCTGCAAATGAAAACACGTTGTTCCCCTTTGGTGTTTTCCAAAGATGCATAATATTCAGATATTGCTGTAACTAATGTGAAGGTAAGGTATTTATATGTGAAAATGTCTTTTCTTGTCTCCAAATGCCATTTTCACATAGGAACAGCTCTTTTACAGGCACTGTTAAGGTTACTTACAGATTAAATTCTTCCTGTGTGGGACAATTTAAAATGTTTTTAGTCGGGGACATAATACTGAAAAAGCTCTGCTCTAATTAGAAACCCAGTGATTATAGCATTTGTATTCTGGTTTTAATTTATGGCTTATCTTATATTGAAAAAAATAATTGTGTTCCAATATAGATTATATTCTGGTGCCTAGATTTGACAGATGCATCAGTAAGGGAGCAGTGAAGCAGAACTTGACATTTTATTTTGAGGGATAATGTTTGTGTTTTGAAAACATTGAAGAAACATTTCTGATCACCTGCTATTTGCTGAATTGGTTGGAAAGTGTTTGGAATATTTGAAGGAGCATGTGAGACTTTCTCTTCTTTTCAGAGGATATGCTGCACAGCACGTCGTGGGTGACTGTGAGCCAAAAATGTCCTACAGATATCAATTACAGGTCATTGGCCCTAAAGGAGCTTTTGCTCATAGTCCAGTTATCTCTGTGTTCCCTATTAGGAAGTAGTACAGATTTCAAATCATAATGATGTGACTAATTCAAGGACTCATTTGACAAATTTAAAAAAAAAAAAGAAAGAAAGAAAAAAAAAGAATTGCTTAAAAAAAGGTCTTTTCTTAGCAGACATCAAGGAAATCACAAAATTATACTTTAATACTCAGATTAGCTGATATGGACCAAAGTTATTCTGTAGATCAACTTACAGTTACAAGAGTCTCTAGAGTGATCCCTAACATCATTTTGACAATGAAGAATAAAACATTACTTGATTTCCATCTTCCTTTTTTAAAAATTGTCGTTTAAAATCTTTTTTTCCTTAACCAAGTATTGGTTGTTCAAGGTAAGCAGGTGAAAAAGCAGCTGTGTACTTTGTGTCTAATCTCATGCCTTCTGGATTTAGGAGGAATATGATTATGACAGAAGAAATGTTTCTGCTGGTGAAAGTGTAAGCTTGAGTGTTCTTTCCCGACTTAGATGGCAATTTTTATTGAGAATGGCAGTTACATTTCTTTTCAGGTGTTGGAGACACTGGTCATTGAATATCTTGCCTTGAACATGTCGTAGTTCTGAAGTTGTTAAAAAATTGCTGTTGGAGGTGCCCAGTGGGATGAGACCAACTACAGAAAGGATGTTATTAGACAGAAGCAAGAGTAACTTCTGTAACTGGCAGATGTTCAGCTATCGTGAGAATAATATAATAATCATTAATGATGACAATAATAAATACTTCCCCCTCCAGTAAACATTCTCAGGCTTGAATAGTGTCTGCTTGGAATCAGGCAACTCATTTTCAAGTTCTTCCGCAGTTCCAATTTTGCATATTTTTAGATAAGACCTGAAATGACTTTAGGAATGAGTTTTCTACCACCAGCCTTTTGCATTAAGTCTTCAAGTTGGCATTGCAGATGTGTTTTCCACAGTGAAGGAGAGCTCTCCTAAAAAATGAACACATGTTTCTCTAGATGCTTTCGGTGTTTAAAACTGATAAGTGTTTAAGAATTGTTGTTTGGAATATTTGAGAGACTTCCGTGCAGTAAAGAAACTTAAGCAGATTGATTTGTTTCAAAGCAGATCTTCCAATGCTGAGAGTTATTTCTTCATGAATTTATAATAAACATTCAGCTTTTCAAGTCATTTTTTTAGTTGCAAACTATGACTGTACAATTGTCCCAGATCATTACAGGAGGCATCTAATCTCTGGCGTAACCTAAACAATAGGATTTTCTTTTCAAATTCTTGCTCATGGCTGAACTGGAGTAAGCGTGGAGAATCCACCCCTGTTGTTGTTAAATTGTTCCAGAGGTGAACTACCTCTGTTAAAAAAGTACCCCTTGTTTCTGGTGTATGCTTCCTTAGTTTCAGCCTCCAGTCAATGCATCTTACCTTTGCCTACTACATGAAAAACCTCTGATGTCATCATCAGTTTTTGCCCCCCGTTTAGATACTTTCTAACAGTCAAGATTTTCTATTTCATAACTGCACAAAACAGAACTCTCTAAGTAGTTTTGCTGCAGATTGGTTGCTGGTTAGACTGTGCTGGTTCATAGCAGTCCTCTTTAATACTAACATGTCAGTTCATACTAACATACCTCCACATATATGTATAAACCAGACATATGCGTGTTTCTCTGTGTACTTGTGGACCAAATAGAAAAGGAACTATAGTTGAAGTCCAAGGTAACTTCTTGCATCATTTTTTGTTACAGATCTATATTTCATTAACATTCACAATGTTTTAACTCTGGCTTTTCAAATGGTGTCTGCCTGTTACACACAACAAACCAGAACAGGTTTCTCATTTGTATTCGGCCGGAAAGACGTTCAATAAATCAGAAAAGAAACTACTCTATTTGAAAGAATTTTTCTCTCGCCCTTCGGTAAAGTACAAGAGAATTCTGTTTAAATGAAGCATGCAATTTTAATCAATTGTACCCTAAGAAAAGAAGACAAACAGCTGCTGCTTGTTAATTGGTGAATATCTTCACCAATGGGCTCATCATTTATTCTCTGCTTTTGGTGCAGCCTGAAATGCTGTAAATAAAGGTGTTATCACCATGGATATGACTGCCTGCACATTTGCAACTGAGCAGCTTGGATAATATATGAAGAATTTATTTCAGAAGACAAATATGTGACCTTCACCCTCGTAGATTCATTGTTTTCATCTAATAATCACATTTGCTGTGAAAGGTCACATCTCTTGTGTGAAACCAAGAGAAAAACATATTTAATCTCCTTAGCTAAAAGATTCATTTCTTGTTAAAAATTATACCAAACTGTAAAGATTTCCTCACTCTGAAAAAGACTTCTTGTGTAGAACCACAGACTCTTGTGGGTTGGAAAGGACCCGCAGAGGTCATCCAGTCCAGCCTTTTGCTCAGATCAGAGCTACAGCAGGTTGCTCAAGGCCTTGATCAATCGAATTTTGAAGCTTTCCAAGGATGGAAATCCCACAGATTCTCTGTGCTCCAGTTCCACTGTTTTGCCACCTCATGGTAAAATAGTTTCCTTATAGCAAGTCAGAATCTCCCATCATCCAAGGTGAGTGTCTTACAACCCCTCCTTCCATTGTGCACCAAGGGAAAGAGTCTCTTCACCTTCTCTGCACCTTCTGTTCGGTAGCTGAAGGCAGACATTTCCTCTTCTCCAGAGGTCTTCATGTAGTTCTATTTATTTTCTACGAGCTTTCTGTTACTTTAATTTATAACTTCTCTTTTGGGTTGAGATTTTGTCCTGCTCTCTCTTTCAGACTGCTCATTTGCAAGTTTGCAGTGGCCTTGCAGGGTTCTCCAGGGTATTATAACTGTGACATTTCAGACTTGGATTCAGCTTGACAAAAGTTTGTTTTCATCTTCTTTCCTTCCTGTTCTTTCATACTTATTCTCTCTTGTCCTGTTCCCTTCTCTATCTCCTTCTCTTTTCCTCCTCCTTGCAAGTAATTTGTGCAGTTAAGCACTGTCGCTGTGCTCAGTTGTTATGTTCTTATCTTTTGTTTTGCCCTTGCCTCTAGGTTTGTTCTTCCTACAATTTGTTTCTTTCAACCTTTATTGTCCTTGTTTCCCTGCTTCATACACTGAGTGGCTGTTGGGGGCCTCTTTATGTGATGCTGGGAATAATCCACCCTTATGTGTTTACCTGAAAAATATTTGCTTTGGGTTACCTAGCTAAGAAACACAAAGAACTATAAAAATGCAACCCCCAAACATAAGCTCTCTTTCTGTTTCAATGGAAAGAATTTTAAATTACTTAGCAAGCAAAAGGATACATATGCTTCTATTTTGTTTCCTTTAGAAGGAATTTTTAAAACAGACTCTAAAGCCATTGTGAAGTCCCCCAAGAAGGCCATATCCACAATATTTTGTCATGTGAATATCAGATCTTCTCCCATCTTTGCATAATACATTACATGAAGCATAGCTAACTGAAAATCGTGATATGGGTGCTGCTGTTGGAGTAAGTTAACTGGAAACTAAAAGATATCAGAACATTGTATTGTGAAATGTGAAGGTTAATCATCTACCAGCAGTAGCTTAATACTATGCGGCCAAAATGAATGTGACCACCTAGTTTTTGGAAATAATGCTTTGTGCTCTGCTTTCTATAGGAGACCCAATGAATGGAGAACAATTCCATTGGCTGTTTGTGTAAATGATGTACAGGAGGTTTTTACATTCTTCAAGGAGGGTAAGAAAACGTTCTGGTCTGAAAGAACAGATTTTAAAGTGTTCAATAGCATTATTATGTTATTTAAATGTTTTAATAATGGTGTTATGCAACGTTCTGTAAATGTTATTTACATTATAATTGCCATTATGGTATTCTAGTACCATAAGTGACATGCTATTGTACTTTCAAAATTCAATTATCAGTGTATCTCCTTTTACATCAGGCTTAGCTGTTACATTTGCAGATTTTAGCTAAAGCTTATTCTGCAAGCATTCATATTGAAACAAAAAGGGACAGGAGAATGGAAGTGGAAAAGACAGGTATAGCATGCATATATTTCCTATATGATACAGAGACAATTTGATTTCTATATGATACATAGAGACTGTGGAACATACAAACACTGCTGTATGTATCTAGAATGATCTCAACATCAATATTAAAATATATGATGTGTTTTGCATGCCAGTGCTTTTTGATATCTGGGGATTGTGATTTATTATCTAGTTTGGTCTCAGGTAAAAAAAAAAAATCTTGTTCACTTTTGTCCTGGGTTGTCTGATATTTGCCAGAGTTTGCTCTACATGTTGAAGGTGAAAACAATTAAATGCTCACCCAGGTCCCTTTCTGGAGGTTACCGTTCCCTTAGCCCGTGCGTGGCATTGTGCAGGTTCTTGTCTGCTTAATTTAAGCCACGTGGTTTAATATCCAGTGAATATGGGGGGAGGTGGTTGAACTGGCGCTGAAGCCGATTAGCGTTGGCTTGCGGACTCTCCAGAGGGGATGGTGATTTCCAGCCAGAGAACTGGGCTCAAGCAGCTGAGGGATGATAGCAACAGTCCCGTAGCTGTGTCTGGCACAATTGTGTGTCTCTCCCTTCATGTCCATGTGATTTGGGAAACTGGGGGGCTTTGATAATTCGCTTTTGCCGCGGTTCTGAGCACTGAACGTCGCAGGTCAGAACTGATGCTTTTGAGATGGGATCTAAAGAGAGGAAACTTCTGCTGTATGTGTTCTTTATGTATTACCAAAGTTCTGTATGTACTTGACTCTAACCAGCAGTGATTCTTTTTTTTTCCCCTTCGCTCAACCATTCTTATTCATTCTTAGATTTGCCAAGAAAGAAATCAAAGAAAATGAATATCTTTATTTAAAAGGTCTGTCCCAAGCAAAACTCTAGCAGACTTCCACATAACACAGGAGCACTACCAGATAATCAGCAGGCATTTTTTTCTGTGTCAGACCTCTCCACTTCATGCACATTTTGTGAGGGAGTTGCTTGAGGAGAACCTGTTTCTCCATATTCAAAAGCAAAGAATCACTGTACACTGCGCAGTGTGTCCTACTGATAGTTTTCCTTTGTAGCCTGAAAGTGGTATTATGCTATTTTCACTGAAAAGCCAATATGTAGTCAGAAATGCCAGTTTCTGTTTGTTGTAGGTCAGGTTTTAAGTCCCTTTTACTGAAGGATTAAAAAGCTGCTGTTAAGTAGCTCGGGCAGGAAAGTTCAGCTTGCTGGATGTGCAGAAGTGCTGTTTAAAAGCATAATGCTGAAGGAAGAGGAAGGTAGCCCTGAATTACATGAATCTGCATTAGGCACTGCTCTTCATTTACAGAATGTAAGGAATTTTCTGTAGACCATTCAAACAATGTCATTTTAGGGCTAGGGCTCTGTAGGAGGGTAATTATGCCTTTAATTTCTAGGCTGTTACCAAACACCATCTCCATCCTGTGTGTTAAAAGGGCCTCAGCCAGGTAGTCCAATAGCTTAAATGACAGAACCTCAGCATAAAGGCTGCTTTTGGGATTCAGCAGATGTTCCTTAGTTAAACTGTAAATCCATAAAAGCCCTTGTGTGCTGATTGCTGCATTGTTTGACACCTACTCAGCCCTGATGGTTGGCAATCACAGGACTGATGATCCTGGGGAGGCTGATAAAGTTGTTAGCCTCCAGCAATCCTATTCTTAAAGCCTATATTCCTCGTGATGTTTTTTTGTTAACAATCTTGGCTTTTTCTTCCCTGGGCTCTGGATATCCACAGAAGTTATTTCTCCTAACTGTAGCTTGGTACTTTTTAGTAACTAACTCATGTGCATATTCTTGCAATGTTGTCATGTTTAGTTACCCGGTGGGACAGCCGCCCTACTTCTGTAGGTCTTTCCTTTGGTGCATCTATCTGTCTGTCAGCTGCTCTCTGCTGATTTCCCTAGTATTTTAGTAAACAGTGCTGGTTTTACTGGGCAGCTTTTCGGCCCACGTGCAGCTGTGCTGTGCTGCAAGGAAATCTGATAAATTGTGCAGGAAGGAATGGTGTTGCTTGGTTTCTTTCATGAGCTGCCCACCATTCTTGGAATGCTTAAAATGTTTCAAGAGCTGGTGGGCTCACACTCTTGTATATATGCAAAAAAAACCCAGATGTGGTTGGAGTCAATTTTCTTAAAGGTCTCTTCCAACCAAAACAATTCTATGATTCTATGTATTTTTCTTACATCTATAGGCCCAAAGTTTTTAAGCTTTCTTCTGCATTCATAGAAGAAGTGGATGTTATGGTTTACTGTCTTTCCTTTAAAAAAAAAAAAGAAAAAGAAAAAAGATTGTGTCACATTTTCATCTTGGTCAAAGTCCATATTTGTAACCAGTGGGGGGTTTGAAAACTTTCTGAGCTTGTGAAGTATTCAAGATTTTCTAGCTAACATCTCTGTTCGACTCTGCATGGAGTAGATACGGTGTATTGTAAAACAGGATAGTTACTTTCATAGAATCACAGGATCATTTTGATTGGAAGAGACCTTCAAGATCATTAAGTCCAACTGTTTCCCCAGCACTGCCAGGGCACCACTAACCCATGTCCCTCAGCACCACATCTCCATAGCTTGGAAACCCCTCCAGGGATCACGGGGACTACACCCCTGCCCTGGGCAGCCTGGGACAGCCCTGGACAACCCTTCTAGGGAAGAAATTGTTCCTCGCTGAGACAATGCTTTTAGACTACATGTCTGAATTGTGAGTTGTGTTTACTCACTCAGCCAGCTTGTTTAAGTGGGGTACGTGACATGCTTTCAACACGGTCCCACCTGCAGTTCTTTCTACCAATCCATTTTCTCCAGTATCAGCTTGACTGTGACTCTGTGACAGACAATGATGGACAGTGATCAAGCTTGCATTCCCATTTTAGCTTAATTTGCTTTATTTACATTTTTACTACATATTTAGTAAAAGTGTTGAGGTGTTGTAGAGTTATTCTATCAGTGGTGGGGTAAACCAGCCTAATACTGTTTTTTGAATCACATTATACATTGCTATACCCGAAACAACAAGCTGTTTAATATGAATTGAACCATAGTGTAGCTGATGCTTTGCATATTCATTTCCATGGCAGTTGGTCTGCTTACTAGGGGGATAAATACATCCTAGTACTTGGAAAAGTACTGTGATAAATATAAATGATTTCTCTTTCAGAAATGAAAAAAAACCCAACAAAACCCCAACAAACTAGTGCATTTCAACTACTGGTAACTGGAACTTGGTTTTGTTGTGATTGACACAGAAGTGTTATTTGGCCAAGCAGTGTGCTGAAGACTCATTAGTTAAGAGAGTCCTACAGTTTTGTTAATTATAACCTCTGAGAGATAAATACGGATAATTAAGTACCAATCAGCTTTGGGTTTGACTGTAATACACAGAATTGAAAAATATAACTGCCTCAGTAAAAAAAAGGAAGGTTTTCTCCATCAGCACAGTGAGATTTTTGGAATAGCTATCCAGCTAGCAGGGGAAACAGAGGAACGGGTAGCCCAGAGAGGTTGTGCCCCATCTCCATCCCTCCACCTCTTTAAGACCGAACTAGATAAATCCCTGAGCAACCCAATCTGACTTCAAAGCCAACCCTTCTTTGAGCAGGAGTCGGACTAGAGACCTTCTGAGTTCCTTGCCAGTTTCTGTGATCCTATGATTAAGTGAGCTCTAGATGTTCACTGAAGAAAAAGTGCAGAGATTAAGATCTTGCCCTTTGTGCTGGAGATCATGCTGGAGGTAATGCTGAACTAGAGAGGTGATGGAGACCTTGAACAGCTGCTGGAAGCTCTTCTAGGCACACACACTTGGCCGTACTGTAGCATGTGAAGAACTATCAGACACACATATCTGCTTTTTTTTAGTGGGTAGTGCCAACGACCACCAGCAACAGGTGGTATAGAAATGTAGTAACAAACCTCTGGAGAATAAAAGCATCTTAAATACTTTCTCCTTTTAAGGATGAAAAGGATGTTTCGAGGATTTACCCAAAGAGAAAGAAGCCTATCTTCAGAGCCACACTTTGTCTCTTCTGGGATAGAGGCATGTCCAGGTCCTTTAGGATTCATGAGTTTCCAGCTCATATCTGGACATACAAAGTTTCATACCTTTGGTCCTGAGTGATAATTGAGAATTCAGTAGGAAGGAGATGGACGTTTGGTGTAAAATGCAGACCTTGTAATGACATCCCCTTTCTGAACTAATGGGATATTTAAGGCAGTAGGGATGTTGAGATTTGAATGTGGATTTCTCAGCTCTTGTTTCTGGGCTCTTGTCTGACCTCTCCCCCTCCTCTGAAGTGAGGCCACCCTTCAGAAGGTTTCAGATAGCTCTGTAGGAGTGCATCAAGCTTTTAAAATATACATTTGTGGTGTAAGTCCTTGTCTTCACAAGGCCAAGTATTTTCAGTTCTTTCATGTGTTGGGCTACCATTGGTAGATTTTCACTTATTTACCACAAATTTACACGGTAGTCAACACAATTTAATTTTTTTTTTTAACAGTGATAATGGTGTAGTGATTTTGCAGCAGGTTAATTTCCTTTTCTTCTGTATTTTCAATACTACAGGCTGATGTTAGCTACGTCTGCTGAGCACCTGGATACCTGAGATCACAAAGTGCTTCTTGAGAAGCCAGAGATCTGGGGGACCATACAGCTTTGCACTGGGCTGCAGGTGGAGGACATGGTCATGCTGTTGAATGGATGATTGATGATTGCTGGAATGTAGGTGTCTCATCTGTACATTTTGCAGACAAGACAACATTGTCCCATATCTGAAGAGGTTAATTTTTTATACTCGTGTGAGTCCTGCACTGATTCATTTCTGAATCCTTCAGGCAAAGGGGTGCTGCTGCTTAATGGAAACTTATTTACCTTAAAGGATGATGACAGTGGCACGGATGCAGAAGAGTCAACTGTGAAAACAACCCAAAATGTGTAGATTTGGATAAAACCCTACTAATATCATAGCAATATAACCTCTAAGTCTTTAGGACAGTGATGCTCCCATTGCAGTGGTTTTGTAATTAGATCTCTCTGCTTTAGCTACATTTAATTAATGCAAAAATAGCAGTTCCTTAATAAGGAACAGGGAGTAAGGAAATTTTCTCATTAGTAGTTGATACAGGATATGATAGGGAACCTTCCTTGCCCATAATTGTACATTTTTAGTTTTAATAGTAATAATAATAATAATAATAATGATATTTTGTGGTATTTGCAGGTTTCCATGGAACAGGAGACAGGCAGGATTGTCTGGCTTGGGTTTCACATCATAAAGAGACACAAACATGCGTTAGCAAACAACATTGGACATATTTAGTAATGGCTCAGTAAATATTAGCAAATGGCTGGTATAATTTAATCAACGTGGTTGCAGTTGATAAGGTGTTGGAAAGCTCTGATGAAGACTGCTGGGAAGCTAAATGCAAAGCTGAAGATTCTGAGATAAGGATTGATGGATATAATGTCATTCTAATTGAGAATAGTGGAGAACTTAAAGCACTGAGAAATTAAATTGAGGACCTGTAAAACAAGCTTAGATTAAGGGAAAAAAACCTCAAGAGATTGGAAGAGGCTCCTGCGGGAATGCAGACAGAGCAAGGGGCAGGAAAAGACCAGGTATGTGTTGGATAAGCTGAAGTTTTGCCTGATGGTTTTCTTAAAGATAGTCGGGATACTTTGTGGTATAATAGCACAGATGTCACTGAAAACTTGTGATCTGGGGGATAGAATTTAGCCTAGTATTCCTTGTATAGAATTGAGAGTGCGGCTGGGTTTTTCTCTCCCCTTACAAATCTCCCTTTCTTCCCAGTGCTGTCTTGTTCAGGAGCTGTGAGGTGTGATGAGATTCTCAGTCCCTCAGCTCACATCACTCTGCTCCCACCAATAACCCGAGCATATGGTTACTCAGTTCTGGCAGCTCCCTGGGGTGAGGGGAAGATGAGGCTTGACTGTCTTTGGAAGAGGGTAGGAGGATGTCAGCTACGAAATGGAGATTTGGTGCATGTAGCAATGACCCAGCTCTGGAGTGCAGGATGGAAAAGAGCACCCTTCTTATGTACTGAGTATTACAGTCTCAGCATCAGTAGGTTACTAGAGTTTCTGTCTGAGTAGTAGTCGTGCTGCTGGATATCTGTTATACTAGCAATTTTATGGCTAAGGGGCTTACAATTATGTAATTCTTATTCCTTAATGTATTTGTAATGTTGTACAGTACAACATGCAATTCATGATAATGGTCTGATGCTTTTAGATGAGTAGGAAGGAGAAGTTATTTACTGGGAACTGCAGTTCTCCAAGAGGCATTGCCCCTGGACATGTTTTTCTCAGGGTGAACACGTCTTGAGAGGTGAAGTTTGGAAAACTTTCTGTTTAGGAGTAGCTGCTGAGAGGCATTTGTCTTGACTTTTGTTCATGCTGTTTCCTGAGTATAAAGGGCAGTAATGTTTTCTTGTTCCTTAAAAGACAAGAGACTTTGAAGAGGAAGGGCAAGATGCAGGATAGTGCCCCTCCAAGCACTCTACTGTGCTGTGAAATAATCTTTCTTTAAGCACTTGCCCATTTTCTTGTTGTAGTGTGGTTGACTCAGGGCTGCTATTGGAGACGAATATCAATTACAAAACTACCAAATTCAACACATTCATTGGAACTTCCTTGCAGCCATAATGTTTTTATTGTTGCATTTCTCCATGCTCAATACTTGGAATAGGCACATTCTGTAAGACAGGCATTGAAGTTGCTTGGTGTCTGATGAGATGAGCACTCTTCACCATTAGTAACATTGCTGAACCCATTTTCCATCTGTATTTAAAGTATTCTGAGACTCCAGTGACTATGTAGTCACTCAGTATAGAGATTATTCTGACTTTTGATTTCCACTCTGGCTATGTCATGGACTTCCATAGGAAAGCTGGTCCTTATTTTGTGGTGTGGAATGCTTGTAGCTGTACCCATTCTAATGGAGTTAGAGGGTGACTGTGTACTTAGATGAGTTACTGATAGCACTGAGCCCTCAAGAAGACCTTATCCATACAACCCCCGCCCCCCCCATTTGAAAGCATCTGTTATTAGATCTTCTTGCTGGGGAAGGTACTGGCTTTGTAATAATGAAATTTTTTGAACAGATGGAATTGTCAGTAGTCATCATTGGCTGAAGTGGTGAAATGAAGGAAGAAGGTTAAATTAAAGTTCCAGCAGTAAGCAGAAGACCTCTCATTGGAAAACAAAAGTTTTGGTTACAACCTTCAGAAACTTCAGTACATTTGAGATGGGTGCAAATGCAAACACTCAGTGATGAGATTGTGTTCAGGTGCAGCTTCACAAAATGAAGAAACAAGGGCTCAGGGTATTTCAATCATCTGGAAAAGTCAAAGCTTCAGGAGAAGAGAAATCTCAGATGTGAGCATATTTAGAGTATAATTCATCTATTCCAATCAATCCATTTAACTATCTTTCCTGCTATTTATGATAGTGCTTCTGGAGATTATTAGTGTAGGTTGCAAAGCTTCATGGCAGAAGCTAGAGACAAAGATAGGGGGGGAAGAATAAAAAGATCTCTTAAGGGAGGCTTGTATAAGATCTTCATTCGTAATCACCTTTGGATTTGGGGTTGGCTTGAATGACTGAAAAAAATAAAAGTTCTGCCAAGAGAATTGTGCCCCAGCAAAATTTGCACTGCCGTGCTCTGGAGTTGAAAGCTGACACTGGGAATTACTCAAGTAGTAAATCTGGAATTTGGCTTTATCCTCTGGCCTGGCATAGGAAACGAGCTGTACCCACAGCGAGTGTCTCGGGACCTGGGGTTCTCCTCGCTTACAGAAATACCAAATGTGCCCATCCGAGCCAGGCACTGTGCCACCGTGGGAACAACTCGAGTCTGCATGCCTTGGAAAAACAAAGATAATGCTCGAAAGACAGGCCTGGCTGAAATAAGACAGGCAAAAGAAGCCCATTCGTCTAGAGGATTTAGATAAAATTGGCTTGGGAAGCTGCAAGTCTGTCAAATAGACAACAGAGCACAAAGAGGATACAACAAAGCGAAGGAATGAGTGAGAGAAAAAGCCCCCAAAATGCTGAAGAGGGAATATGTGAAGAAAGGCCATGCTGGATGTGGAAGGGCCAAGACTATATGGACTTCCTTGAAGAGACGCAAACAGCAAAACGCGAGCGTGAACGTGCTTATGGCAGGGCTGCAAAGGAAGGGGCAGATCTGTGCTCCGTGGGCATCCCTGAGCTCATGAGCAGTGTGTGCACTGTCCCAGGTGATGATGGGTCAGGATACCCGTCCTGGTTTGAGTGAGAACAGCAGTACTTCTGTTCAGGGATTTTCCTGCTCAGCTCAGCTCTTCTCTTCTCCCCCCTGCCCTGGCTGC
>WUAM01000356.1:1551805-1569625 GCA_024336885.1 Actenoides hombroni
CCCTACTCTACAAGTTCACCCCTAGACCATGTCCCCCAACACCACATCTAAGCGATGCTTAAACACATCCAGGGATGCTCAACCACCTCCCTGGGCAGCCCATTCCAGTATCTCTCCACTCTTTCTGTGAAGAATTTTTTCCTAGTGTCTAGTCTGCTTGTGTTTGCTTGAAGCACCTTGAAGTGGAAGACTCTGCGAGAAATGCACATGTAAGTTACAACCTGCTGCAGTGGGTAAAAAAAATGCTACATAGCATAGATTACAAAAAAAGTTTAGCAAACTGAAATTTAACTGAAGGATTGTAACTGAATGCTCATAAAAATGATACTTTAGTCTCTCTGTTCATACTGTAAAGAGATATTAACTTCATCTCAGTATGCTCTAGGTTTTTAACACTTCTCTCTTAACATGATGTGCAAAGGGCAGCTGCCTGGACACGTGTGGGGCAGCTTCAACTTTTGGCCATGTGTGATATAGTTACCAGGAAGGATGGTCAGTGTGTGTGCAGAAGGAGTTTCAGCATTACTGAGTTTAGAAAATTATGTGTTGGAGAATGCTCATGAGATCAAGAATGAATTTATTTACCTTTACACGGTAATTTCTAGTTAAGTTTTTAAAATGCTGTTATTTGATGGGAAGTTAATAAAAGAGAATTAATATTGTATAATCAGATGATCAGAAGAAACCTGAACTGAAGCTAAGAACAAAGCCATGTATCTGTTTCTTTCCTGAGCTGTTGGAAAGGCTCTCAACACATTCCCTGAAATTGAAAAAAATCCAAAATCTTGCTACTCTGACAACTGATAGCTTTTAAAAGAAATCTAGGCATATTAAACCCAAGAGATCTGATGAGGAGAAAGAGGGTAAATGTGCAATTTTCTTTTTGTTTACTGCATATTTATTCATTTTCTTTGATGTTGTTTGGTACTTACTGTTCTGTTGATTAGCATAATAGCAGCATTGTCATGCAGTGCTTGAGGGAGAGCACATTATGTTCTTGCCCTGCCTCTGGAAAGGGGACACTGTACCACTCTCTCATGTGGAGTAGGGAGGAGGCTGGAATGTGTGTATGGAAGAAGACAGAAGGGAAGAGCTGGCATCAGCGTGGTCTGTTCACAAAATCTCACCCATGAAAACAGATTGAACGCTAAAAATCCTGAGGATTGAAGGGATGATGTATCTATCTTAATTATTCAAGGTGATTTACTAGTTAAAAGTTTGCTGAGCATAGCGATAGATGAAAATACCATGAGAGGACATAAAGCCTGTGCTGACAGCTTTTCTTTGAAACCAGATACTCAGTCCACACACTGAGCAGCTACCACAGAGTAGGAAATGCTGAATTTCACATCCTGGTGTATCCCATGGTAATTTGTTTTCTTCCACTGTCCTTAAGAATGTAAACCCATTCATCTGGTTTTCACAATGGAATTTGACATGACATCTGCATGTCTAATCATAAAGACACTAATTTGGTGTGAAAACATCACGCAGCCAGCTACTACTCACATCCTGGGGGAAAAAACTGCACCAAAACAAAAGAAGTATTTGATAGCTTGTTTGGTACCCCCCCCCACCTGCTCCAAAAGCTACAGATCCTTTTCTGCCTGTAGTATTTTGCATCTGAATATGTATAAATATATTTGTGTATCTTCTAATTGGAAGGAATCCAGATTATGTGGCTGTTATGTACATTGCACCTACTTGTCTGTTTTGCTAGGGAAAAAAACCAGCCTGTAGTACACCAGGAGGTACCCTGTGCTGGGTTCAAGTAACGGCAGTCATTTTTGCAGGATTTTCTTTTCTTTTCTTTCCAAATGTCTAGCAATCTCTAGCTTTAGCTATGGTTGATATAAGGCAGTAACTCCATTAGATAATATCTAGATATAATCATGAGGTCCTAACTGTAAGGCTACATTCTGTGTCACAAGGTACATAGCTGCTGCTTTCAGAAGAGTGTTAATAATTAGGACATTTGCTTGTCTGCTTAGTCATCTGCTTGGTTCATAGCTTCTTTAAACTTACTTTTTCCTCTCTTTCTCTCGTTGAATTCTTTCGGGCAGTAAAAGTTACTATGTCAATGATGCTGCTCAGCTCCAGAAGCCAAAGATGTCCTCTCACACCTCATCCATGATGAATTGCTGGATTTTGCCTCCACCAGCAGTAAATGTGACACTGGGCAGTGGGTGTTGATAGTTGTGCTATTCATCAGCCCAGGAACACGCTAACAACCAGGTAGGGGGCTCTTGGAAGGACAAAAGCCAGTAAGACCAGTCAGGCATTTTTTAACCTAAAAACTCCACAGTGCTGGCCCTGGGGACACCCAGCAATGTCTTTACTAGCATTCTTCTTCTGTCTTCCTCCATATATGAAAGAGTATTTGCCTGTTTTTTGTTTCTCTAAGGGTGAAGAGGTGCTCACCTGTGTGTCCAACAGGTTCTCAGCATCACCTGAAGAACTTTTGTGTGCTCAGCTCCCAGATGGTCTGTGGACTCTTCTGGACTCAGCATTGGTGACGTGGCTGCCTGCAATTACAAGGCTAGGACTGGGGGCCCTGTATGGACATTTCTGTTCCTATCCTTGTCCCACTGCTTAGGTAGGTCACATTTATTTCAAACCTGAAGGCTACTTTAAAGCTTTAAGTTTTCACACGTGCCAAGTCTCACCTAAGCTGCTGCCAATAAATTCAGATGTTAGAACTTCTGATGCAGATGATGTAAACTTTTTAGTTGTTTCATTTCACCTTCTTCTTTCACTACTTCGAGTTTGATCTTATGTTCTTCAGCAGTTATCAGAAACATTCTGATAAAGCATGACTTCTCATTCTAAACCCGTGGGGAGCATTCAAACAAGCAAACTGACATCATGTGTCTGCTTCAAATTGAGATGCCCCCCTCATCACCCCATTTTTAGATAAAAAGTTACTGTTGACAGGAAGAAATGAGTGTTTTAAATACAAAATATGTAAAATACAGAAGCAGCATTTTAGTTTCAAGCAGATTGCTGGGACTAGGATAAGTTAGCATCCTGCTGTTGCAGTGATTCTCCATACGTAAAGCACTGTTGTTGCCATTAGAGATGCTTTAAGAATTTAAATGCTTCCATGAAACACTTACTTCACTATTCTGCATCAAACTAAACTACTGTTCATTGGGATTTATTTAGACTGTCAATAAACACAAGTGCTATATTGCCACAATCAGGAATAACCAGGGAGATGAAATACAATTACACTTACTGAAAGGAGATCCAAGTTTCTATCAATGCTTTTATTTTTGCTTAAAGAAACAAAAACTACAAGCAGTGAGGAAACTAACCTACATAAGGTAGTAGTTCCTTCTCCCTCTATTTCAACTGATACTTGGAATTGGTTTTATTACAGCGTACGTGAAACATCCGTATTCAGCAGTGTTACTGAGAAGGTAGGGAAGAGATCAGATGTAATGTTACCACATAGTAAAGCGATGAATTCTTTTTTCCCCATGTCTTAAGATAACCAAGGTCTAACATCTTAAAATATGCATTTGGATTTGAAAGTTAAGAAACCCAGAACAATATTTTAGAAGTTAAATACAGTAGTAAATATGCAAAATACAGTTGATAAGCAGAGCGACGAGGCAAAAAAAAAAGAAAGAAGTATAATAGTTGAGTCTTAAAATGTAATTCTTCATAATGCTTGGCTTCCCCCCACCCCACGTGTGGGAAGTATTGTCAGTCTAAAGAGGACAGCTGTGCAGCGTGGGGAGATGGTGCCACTGTGCGCAGTGTCGTCGATTTTAATCACCAAAGCATCAAAAAGAGGCCTGATATCTGCATTAATATGTACTAACCATGTCCTGTTTGAGGAAAATGAGGTTACAAACCATGATATACAGTACTTCTGCAGTAAGAGGACTTGTCCAAAGGCAAGACATCCTTTCTCTCAATGATTTCAAACAGTAATGTGAAAGCTGAAATTACAGTACGACTGCTAACACCGAGTGAGCCTTTGGTTCAACACATGTGTTACACATCTGTGGGCAGATATCGGGCATTTCACCATGTTCCAGAAGTGATTTGTTATTTTTTTTTTTACATTGTTTTTGTTGTTTGTTTTTTTTTTACCCTGACATATTTATCCAAAAGTTTGCTATGAACTGTTTAAGATTGAGTTATTCATACATTTGATGTATCTGTGAGTATCAGCACTTCTTAAAGAACAGATCAAAACTAAAAAAAAACTCTACATAGGACCAAAAGAGCAGAATTATTCAAGTTCAGTGAAATATTACAAACAAACAAAAAAGCTTCCTTTTTAGGAAAACTCAGCTATGGTAAAAATATCTACTACAGTGCACTGCACTGTAATAAATATTCAACATAAATTAATAATTTACAAGTACCTGAGCAAGTATACAGAGCACCATAGCACAGCACAGCACCAAAGGCAGTAGCTCAGAATTCTTAAAAATAATGCTGTTTTAAACATTAAAAATTCTAAGTATTGTCATAAAAATGAACTCCAGCAGGAGTTTAAAGATAGTGCAAACTTCTGTCTTCACTTTTTAAAATAAAGGTGTCAGATTTTCGAGTCATTTCACCTCAGCAGCATTGCTGGACCTGGATACCTGTGGTGGATGCTTTGGAGCAGGTCTGTTGGAAAGAAAGAAAACAGCAAACTTGTTATTTAAACTTGTGTTAGTTCCCATGGCCAGCATCGTGCTCGAGGCATGAAGGGGAATGGTGAAACCTCTTGGAGAGAGTTATCCAAGTTAACTTCAGACAGGTAGCATGGGACTCTTAAACTGGGAGAAGCTCAGACATGTTACTATATACACAAGTCCCATCAAGAAGGGTAAATAGTACCAGCAGGCTCCTTTCTTTAAGTTCATATTTTAATTGCTGCCTTGCCCTGGTATAAACTAGTTCAGTGTTTCAGGTGTTGTTCTTTAAACTTTTTCATTGAGTGCCCAACAATTCTGCACCGGTACAAAAATGCTACTTAATGTTGTAGAGTAGCAGTTGGTTTCAAAGGGTTGTAGTCATCAGCTTGAAATATTATTCCTTTCAGAGTATCTTACTAGAGTGGGCAGCCAAGAGCTTAGGCAAAATTCACTCTTGTGGCCTTTTTGATGGAGCTGTTTTGAAACTAACTCGATTCCATTTTTAATTTCTCTGAGGAATTACCAGAATTCCTGTAACTTACAATGCTACTTTTATCTCCCTTCAAGCTTGCTTTTTATTCTTAGGAAACTGAAGAATATTTGGTAAGAAAATATCCCTGATTATGGCCATTAACACTCAGCAGAATTATTTCACTTCCAGATTATTTTTGTCAACACCCTTTTTTAAAAGTATACAATTTCTGGAGGTTTTGGGTATTAATTTTTGATGATATAAATTGACATTCCGTTGCAAAACGGGTGAATGGAAAATTGCTTTTACTGGTGGTTGCTCTTAACAGCATTCAGTTCTCAGCCAAATTCTGAAGGTGGTCTGAGGAGGAAATTTTTTTCTGCAAGAGCTTTGTTGCTCTTCAAATTGGTGCTTATTAACTCCCTTCTTTTGCGAGGGGTTGGATTTATTGGGCAGTTTTTGTAAATGCCCAGCCAGATGCTTACACTCACACCTTCATGTGCAGTATAAATTCTTGTACTGCTGTGGAAGTCAGAGCAATTGTGCTGATGTACTCCCAGTGAGAATCAGTCCGTGCTGCCTCCTTCTATATAAGCAAATAGAAAACGGTTGTCGCGTAGCGGTCGGTGATTGCTACCCGAGACATTTGAGACCTGTCATTGAAGAAAGTCATCTTGATCAGGACTAACCTTGCGGGAGTAACGTGAGGCAGAGGTTTTGTGCGTCCAGGCACTGCTGTGCAGGTGCTATTACAGCGGGCTTTGGTCAGAGGGTCTGCTGGAAGAGGCTTCCGAGGAGGGTTTGGTTTGTGGCTTTCCTATTATAGGACGTAACCTCATGTTAGTCTTTGGAGTTGGCATCACATAACATAGCAACAACTGAGGTGAAGCTGAACAACTGAGGTGAACTGAACTGTAGGGGAATTTGCAGTAGCTGTGACCAGATATATTGAAATGAGTAAGCCATAACTTATTTTTAACAAACAGGCACTTCCATTTTAAACCAAGGGTTTAATATTATTTTTTACTTATTTTGTTTCTTTTGATTCTTTACTCTAGAAATCCTGGGTGCATCTGTACCCGAGTTGATGATTAATTGGTGCTAAATGTAAACAACAGAGATTGAATACATAACATTGTAAAAACAGTTAACTACAAAGATGGAAATACTAGGAATAACCTTAAAATGCAAATTCAGATGGCCCCCAAACCAAACTGCTCAAGTCCAGTTTGAATTGGTAGCATCTGTGGACTTTTTTTTTTTTTAGAGATGCTGCTGTTCTTTCATTCTGTGGAATTAAATGACTCATTAATAAAGAACAGAAGTCATCTGCTGTCAGGCATGAGATAATGTCTTTTCTGTGTGGTCCTTGAAACACTGCAAACATGGTAACATGTCTATTTGTGGTCTTCATTATGAAGAACTGGGATAGATTAAGTGACTTGCTCAGGGCACACAAAAACTCTCCAATATATTCAAAAACTCACTTTAGATCCTTCTACTATTTGAACTGCATAGTCATACTTTTTTAAAGTAATTTTACTCTTTATTAATTCGTTCGCCATCACTATCATTAGTAAAGTTGACCTAAAAGAAACAAGAAGAGCTTAAGGTACAATCTACTTAAAGATGCCCTGAAAGATGTAATCAAAACAAGCAATCAGAGGCATGAATTGTCCATGAATAAAGTAGAACGTTTCATTATTTGTTTTGAGCATCCATTTGTTTTCTTACTTTTCATGGCAAATGTTCCCTGTTTCAAGAAGGTTAACTGTCAGTAGGCAACTTGATAAGGAAGAACATATGAAAGCTTAAGTAAAATTCATATATAGTCATTTCAAATTTACCAAAAATGACATTTTAAAGCTTTATGTAATGTCCCGCACTTCTTTTTCACTCTTTACATAGCATTTACTAGTTCTTGAGTGAATCAGAAATGACAAAAAGTTTCTTGTTTTATTGTTATAGCCAAATCTCATATTCAGTATAAAAATTAATCTTGACTTGTCATCCAGAAGAATTTACACTATAAACTGAGATAAACAGTTCTTGCTAGAAGAAGTTTGTGAGCTCTGTCTTTGGGGGTATAAAATAATTGCAAATGCTCTTGAAATAATCAGACCTGGAAAATGCTGAAATAAAAAGCATGCTTGTAATTAGTCCATGTAGCTCTATCTATCCTCTGGGAAGTCACAGATTTCAATTAAGCACCAGCAAAGGAAGTTCTTCAAAAGACAGTAATTTCCCATATTACAGACCTAGAACCTTGAAATTATTAAGAGAAGAAATCTCACCATCAGGATTTCTTAACTGGAGTTTAATCTGTGCACTAAATTTCATACACAGTGAAACCTTAAAGCGTGTGTTTTGAAGAGGTTTACACCAGTTTGGCACAAGTTAGATCATAGCAGAAACTGGTACTTTTTCAATAACTGAATGATATCTACAGTAAAATAGAAGTTTAAGTTGCTTCTGTAATAACTTAGTTAAACCCATGAAGTTTATTAAATAGGAGAATATGTGCATCCTCACCTCGAGTGTGACAGCATTTTCTTAAAGAAAAGTTGTAACTAACACACAAACACCAGCATTATAAAGACAGCAAACATCAAATGCCTCTTGGAACACCACAAAACCTTTATTCCTGAGTGCCTTCAGAGACATAGCCTTTTCCCTCAAGCACTTTTATGTGATTAATCCAGTGAATTAGTCTAAGTGCTATTGCATGAGTTGTATTTACTCTTCAGTTGGCTTGGGCACCATAATTGGGTAGAGGAACCGATTCAGGATCAGCAGTCTAGAGAAACAAACACCTGAGGAGCTTAAGATCAGGTAAGGATGGATAAACAGAAAGAGAGGAGAACTGTCCTTGTTTATAGGTTTGTGTTTATTAGCTGTGTCCTATGTTTAGTCACCACCTGAGTGTAGGGACAGGCTGACTTTCTGAGGAGCTCAGAGCAGCTCAGTACCAATGGGACCTGATCTATCAGTTGGGCTTTCCCCCTCTTTTTGGAGTGGAAAGGGGCTGAAATGGCTAATCCAGATGTGCTCATCTAGAGAGGTTCTTTAGCTGTGGAGTGAGCATCTTCTCATGGCTCAGAATGAAAATCTTCCTTGATGCCTAAGCCAAACTAATTCTTTAGGCCCTCTTATTGCAGAAGAAGCAGAGTCATGAGAAAGAATGTTGAAACAGAATTACTGTATAATAAATATCACTCTGAGAGGTATACAAGCCCAACAACTGATTTCTTCGTATTTCTTCTCTCTGCAGATCCTGTAAAAATCTCACCTTTGAGTTAATATCCTTAAGGAAGAAGCAGCAAAGTGGCTTGACAGAAAGTCTACGTCACAAGCTGGTGAGAAAGGGTAAAAGAAAAAGAAAAATGGGGGAGGGAATTAGGGAATTCAGATAAAAATGGAGATGGAGAATGTATAATGGCTGAGATGAAGCAAAATGGAGGAGTACTTCATAGAAAGGAGGTGCCAGTACAGGAAAATATCAACAGGAAAACATTCATCCTTGGAAGTGAAGGAAAATTATTTGAAGAAATAAATCCCCTCTCCCAAACTCATCACAGGATAGTCTTATATATTCTTTACGTGCCTCAGGAGAATCCAAATAGATGTCCTAGCAAGTCCCTAGCACAGCTTATAGTACCACCATGGCTGTGCTTCCCTGCTTCATCTCGTCCTTTGTCCCAGGCCAATTTTTCCCCTACAGACCTTCAGCTCTTCAATACAAAGAGATTCTGGATGGATTTTTTTTGTCCAGTTTTATATCAACAGCTTAGCATTTAATACAGTTTCTGTATTTGGGGAAGTATTGTTTTAAATATCATCATGGTCTCTTTCTACAGCTCTGCTAGGAAGAAAAGCACATCTCTCATATTGACTGGCTACAAAGACCAGGTGCATGAAGCTTGGATTTATTTTTTTTTAACATTTCCCCACCCCAATTTGTAAATAAGCACCTGGAATAAGAATCTTGCCTGAAATGCAGTGAAGTTTAGATGGGAACTTAATTTGTGACCTATAGAATATGAGATAATGTTTTGCTAATAAGATGATGATAGTATCAGAGGCAGCAAGTGCATGCTAACAGTTACAAAATCAGTGATCAAATCCAAATGCATGGACTGAACCCAGGCTTAGCATGAGCCTGCACCGTGCCCTCGATTTCAGTGGCGTTGATCAGTCAAGATTGTTAAATATTAATCTTGGCAACACTTCATCTCCTAAGTGTTTTTAGTTTGTTTTTTTTCTGTTGTTGTTGCTCACTTTTTTTTTCTTTACTATTTTACTTACATCTGAAAGGAAACTTTATAGCACAATAACAATACATTCATCCCTGTCTCGACAGCTACTAGAGGGGAAAAGAGTTGTCTTAAAATCTGCTTAGTATGTTGTGCCTTAGCTATCCACTCCTCGAAGCCCAGAGGCAGCAGGAAAGTAGCTTGTGCCTAAATATGCTTCTCAGGAGGGAGAAGCTGAAGGAGGCAGCTGTGGAGCCAGAGAAACAGTGAATGGTTTCAGATCCTCTTCTTCAGCACTGTGCTGCAGTATTGGGCATCTGGATGATATTATGAGCATAGCAATGATTTTTTAAGTGCTTCCTCTTGATGACCTGATGGATGTAGTTCCAAGAGAGTGCTGAAGCAAGACATTAAGTAGTATCTCTATAAACTAGATTAAAACTATTCTCGAGTTAATTTACTACTTCCAAGCTTTGAGGGAGTAAAATTGTTATCTTAAGAAGAAAAGGTTTTCTTCCCATACAGTGTTTTCTGTGTCCCTAAGATATAAAAAGTAGCTATTTCTGACAGCACTGAATGGATGCTATGGACATAATTTTGAAAGAAGCTTACTCATTAGGTTGCCTTGACTTGATCCTACTTCTGTTTGATGCAGCAACTGAAAATTAAAACCAGCAATATTTTGCTTGATGGATTAACTGTCACAATGAATTGCTGCTGCCAAACTGAAAAGCTTTTTGGCAGTTTCAGATCTGTCAGTCTTTGGTAATGACAGTACTAGAGATCGGGTGCTCAACCTTGCACTTCCTCTGGGACTTTGAAGGGGAAGGCACTGAGGACCATGGGTTGCAGTGGTACATCAGGCTGCTTTGATGTGCAATGACAGGCTGGGGCAGATCCAGATGCACCATCAGAATGAGAAATGGTTACTTGTTCTTGGAAAGCCTTTTCTCCACCTGTCTTCTGCTAGTGGGAGACAGTGTAAATTTATAAGTTGCTAGATAAGAAGTAGAAGACATTTCTTCATTTTTTCTGTCTTTTTGTTTTTTTTTAATGGAAACATTTGATTAAGAAACAGAAAGGCACTTGCACTTAAAATCTTAACTTTGACCAGTGTGAAATATGCAGAATGTTTTAAGGAATACAAGAAAATAACGAACAAAACCATTGGTGCTAAAGACAAAAGCAACACAAACCAGTACTACTTCACATTTCCTATAAAACTGATTTTAGAAAGAATCAGTGTTTCCCATTACTATGAAAAGGAAAATAAATGACCAGCAAGGTGGAGAAGGGAAGAAGAAAAAGCTTAAATATTTTGAAAGCAATTAATAAACTGGCCACACTTATAAAAGTTGGTCTAACCCAAGTGATTCAATGTCCAGACTTAGACAAAATTAAAACCAGACCCAGTTTTTGTGCTGTCATAACACATAAATGTCAGGAGGATGGGACCAGCCTTTTTTCAGTGGTGCCCAGTGACAGGGCAACAGGTCATGGACACAAACTTGAACGTAGGAAGTTCCATCTAAACATGAGAAGGAGCTTCTGTACTTTGAGGGTGATAGAGCCCTGGAATAGGCTGCCCAGAAAGGTGGTGGAGTCTCTGTCTCTGCTGACATTCAAAACCCTTCTGGACACATTCCTGTGTGATCTTCTCTATGTGAACCATCCTTGGCAAAGGGGTTGGACTCAATGATCTCCAGAGGTCCCTTCCAGCCCCCATCATCCTGCATCCCTATTTGTTTCTGTGTTATTTTTACAACACTGCACTTCAGTCACTCTTTCTCATAGCCACATCCTCCTATAAATCCTCAGGAAAGGGTCTCAGAGTAGCTCAGGAGGAAGGTGCTCCATCCTTGAACATCCCATTAAGGTTCAGGTGGGCACAGTCACTCAGGGCACAACTATTTGAGTATGGACTTGCACTATGTGTATCCAGATCAGTGGGATGCTCATTTAAGACAGCTTGGTGATAATGATACTCACTTCATTTTAATCTTGTACTATTATCCAGAAGAGCACAATGTCTACAAAACAGAAATAGCTGGGTGCCTGGTTCCTTTGCTTAGACACAGTCACGCTACAAATACAACCAAAAGAGAGAAGACAGCAACAAGAAAAGAGCCAATTTAATATAGACAACTGCACAGACAACTTCATCTACCCTGAACAGCACCTTGAGATGCTCCTTGTTATAAAAGAAAGGTACATCCATGAGAAGTAGTGAGGGTAATTACCAAGTCTGATTTTCTGATCTGTGCTCTCAGGGGAAAAAAAAAACCCAAGTACAATTCATATGCCCCTTGGCAGAACAGAGGCACATCAAGCTGATAGACTGTTTGCTCTTCTGCTAGACACCTGTAACTTGACTTAGAGAACCACAGAATGGTAGGGGTTGGAAGGGACCTCTGGAGATCATCCAGTCCAACCCCCCTGCCAGAGCAGAGACACCCAGGGCAGGTCACACAGGAGTGTCTTGAAAGTCTCCAGAGAAGGAGACTCCACAACCTCCCTGGGCAGCCTGTTCCAGGCTCTGTCACCCTCACAGTAAAGAAATTTTTCCTCATGTTGAAGTGGAACTTCCTGTGTTTCTCCTTGCTACCATTACCTCTTGTCCTATCCCAGGGCACCACTGACAAGAGCCTGGCCCCTTCTACTTGACCCCCACCCTGCAGATATCTGTAACCATTCCTAAGATCCCCTCTCAGGCTTCTTTTCTCCAGGCTAAACAGCCCCAGGGCTCTCAGCCTTTCCTGACCAGAGATGTTCCAGTCCATTCAGCATCTTTGTAGCCTCTTCTGGACTCTCTCTAGTATTTCCCTGTCCCTCTTGAACTGGGAAGCCCAGAACTGGACACAGTACTCCAGATGTGGTCTCACTCGTGCAGAGTAGAGGGGTAAAAGAACCTCCCTTGACCTGCTGGACACACTCTTCTTCATGCACCCCAGGAGACCATTGGCCTTCCTGGCCACAAGGGCACATGGATAAGTTATTGTCCACCTGGACACCAAGGTCCCTCTCCATGGAGCTGCTTTCTAGCAGGTCTACCCCTCACCTGTACATGGTGGTGTTCCTCCCCAGGGAAAAAAAAATCATCTTTATTCTTGCTTTTAATGACAGACACTGGAAATGGAATGGATTTTCTTAGCCCTCTGCTAAAGCATTCAAAATACAGAACTTCTCATGATTGTGAGGAGAAGAATGTAGAAAGGACAAAAATAGGACTAGAAGTGGGCATTGCTTTCCTTCTAGTACTACAGTCATGCTCATGGCAAAATTGTTCTCATATTTAAACTCATTGAAGGACAAAGAATAGAATTAGCTGCTTGGATATCAGGGGAATGAAGTGGTCATGCTGAAAAATGCCACTTGTACAGAGACACTCCTTCGCCTATGGAGTAAAGAAAAGGCCTCACATGTTCCCTTTGTAGCCATGTTGGGAAAAATTTCCTCTGATCCTGATGCACGTTGCATTTCCCCCACGAAACTTGCTGTCCAGTTCAGAATGGAGCATAACCTTTGTAATGCCATCTCACTCAGCATCACCAAAGCCTACAGTGAACTTCTAGCCGTGCTGTGCAATCTCCACAGATTTGTGTGAAGACTTCACAGCCGTGATTCAGGTTTAGATCTGTAGCATCATCCAAACTGCAGCAAGTTTTCTTGGATGTCAGTTTGATAATGAATTTCCCAGGTGGCTGTCAAACCCAGTTGTGAAAAGTTCTTCCTCACCTTTACCAACAGCCTTCACCTCCCCTGATTCCAGTGCGTCACTGGTTCCCTCGGCATTCACAGCTCTCACTCTGAAGTAGTAGGTCATGTCTTCTTCCACTTTGTTAGTAGTGAAGGTGGTACAGGTCTTGGGGGTTTCTCCCAAAGCCACCCAGTCGTTTCGGCCAACCTGCTGCCTCTCAATAATGTACCTTTGCACTGGTTTGCCCCCATCGTCCTTTGGGGGTTTCCACTGAATGGTGATGTCGCTTGCAGAGCTTTCTACGATTTTGATGGGTCCTTCAGGTGGCTGTGGCTTGTCTGAAAAGATAGACACAGACTATGAGTCAGGTCAAGACCCAGATGTGCTCCTGGGTTTGGAGCAGACACTGTCCCTCACTCATCAGCTGGGAGACTCCATTTCTGATGGAATACACGTGTAGTTACAGAATAAAGGCTGGGAACTTGAATTGCTTCTTCAAAACTTCCAGTCTTCCAACTTTTGGTAAGGGGTGGGGTGGGGAAGCCAGGCCCTTGCTCCATGGGCTAATTGTTCTCATAAGCACAGAACCAATTCAGCTGCTTATACAGAAGAAAACCATTTCTGGTGTCCCAAAAGAGCACAGACATTTATGATAGAGCTGAATTTGACCTTGATAAGCTATCTGAGATTTGCATGTTGCACATCGTCCCATCTCCCACAGTCACCCGACACTCAGGACTCAGCTGCTGAGGCTGGGCAAAACCAAACTACATTTGTGTCACCTTGTACTAAAGGGCAAGAGACATGTTAGCAAGCTTTGCATGTACCCTGATTTAGTGGAGAAATATATTGTCCTGTTCACCTTATCATACCCAGTAGCTCTAAATCAGCTTGTCACCAGTGTTAATGGGTTCCCTGCCTGAGCTTCACAATGAAAGCCACAGTGGATATTAGGGGGCTCTTACCTACTACCATAAGCTTCAAGTTGATCTCCAGGACCCCACTGTCATTCTTCAGCCTGACTTTGTAATCCCCACGGTCTTTTCTCTCACTGCTGGAGATGGACAGCATGGTAAAGGTCTCCGTTCTATCAACACGAATCCTTGTGTCATCTGCTAGCTCCATCCTGTCCTTCAGCCACGTTGCTCTGATTGGCAGCCGGCCCTCAAAAGGGATCTTGATCTTTACATTCTGCCCTGCCTTGGCCACGGTAGGAACACTTGTCAAGTTTTTGAGGAGAACTCTGTCAACCTGTGGAGGATCTAAGCAGGTGATACAAAGTCATTAGAATGTGCGATTCAAAGAGGATAAAGCTCACCTTGGAGGGAAGGGCTTCCCTCATGTGACTGCCAATAATGCTTAGAAGTTCACAGCATTTGGACCTTCACTTTTAGCTGCATGCTCAGGGCTTCACATGGTTGCACTTTGTTACCTGTTGTATCATAAGGTCCTTTTCACTGGACCAACTTTCTCACAGGCAATACACCAAACACAAGAATGAAGAATCCGGTCTGATAAAGTGTTATGAGCACCCCAAAATCTTTGAGTTAATAACTGAAGCTATTCCGGAAGGCTCCCCAGGTAAATTTGTAAATAGAAAATGCACCAATCTGTACAAAAATTATTTCCCATTTACATGGTAATTCTTTCTAATAAAGTTCTCTCAACAACCAACTATAACTCTCTGAGAAAACACGTCATGTTTAAAGCACATCAAGGCTGGCACGCTGCACAGGCAATTTGAGTAGACTCACCTTCAACAAAAATTGAAGCTTCAGTTTTTATGTCTCCGCCTTCAAATCTGTATTTCCCAGCATGAATATCTTCCACCTTGTTAATAATTAGTTTGTGGACTAGACCTTTCTTTTCAAAGATGATTCCATCCATGTTTGTTAGCTACAAGGTAAAGCACAGAGAGCCATTCTTAAAAGAAATGTAAATTCAAACTGGACAGACAAAATCTGAAATGTAGTTGGAAAAAACTTATAAATGGCACCCTTGTTTAATTACAGCAATATTCTGGGTTTACTCACCTGGTAACGTTGCATAGCAGCATTGTCAACACACTCCCCACAAAGACTTGATTCAAAGTCCAGTGAAATAAATTTTAGCAAACCCTCCAAGTTCTCTCTTTCTGTTCTTAATGACAAAAGCCTTGGCCCATGAGCCCCCAGAACTCTAACAGTATCATCTGGACCCCACAACTGGAGCTGCTCCTTCAGTGTTGATGTGGACATAGAATATGATGGCTGTGCTCGACCTTAAGCATTTCTTTGTAGGAGCACTCTTTGTGTCTTGCCTGCCTGAAGGAGCCTGTGAAGAATTTTCCCTCACTTTCTGCAGATTTCTCTCATTCACCAAGGAAAAGAAAAAGAATTGCACTGCGAGGAAGAGACCCACTCCCTCTGGGCCATGAAATAGAATGGAAAACACAAAGCCTCCTGTTGTCAGCAGGAATAGAAATGTCTTGTAGGAGGAAGGGGGAGAGATCTTGCTGGGTTTCTATCAAGAATTTTATTATCAACAGGCTCCTGCAGAATCCTTCCAGGGCTATACCCGGACAACAGTAAGACTGGCAGAGGGAAGGACACCTTGACAATGACATTTAATAAGAGGTAGAACCAGAGAGCAGAGCATTGACAGCCGAAAGAAACAGTAGCTAGAGGTTACCTACCTTTAATCCATCTTTAAACCAGGTTCCTGTCACATCCTCTTTACTGACAGTGCACGACAGCTCAGCTGGTTCCCCTTTCACGACTCTGACGTTAAGTAATTGTTTGTTGACATAACAGCGTCTTTCTGAACATTCGGAAAAGAAAATGCTGAGAAGGTGCTAACTCTGTGTCACACTGACAGAGAGAAGTGTACAGATGAAAACACACGTGAAGGGGGAAGAGAGCCTGCAGTGAGGACAGGCTTTTGTACCACAACCCTGCGAGCCAGCTGGCATCACCTCCTGGCACTGGAGGGCCATGCCAGCTGGTCTGCCTTCAACAGAGTCCCAACAGCAACCCCATGGGCTGTGGATTCAGCACAAATCACATTAACCAGCGATAGATTCACTCTGCTGATTGTCTTGGCTCCCTCTACCACCAGTGGGAGAAAGCTCCAGGCTGTGGATACAGAATCATAGAATGGCTTGAGTTAGAAGGGACCTTAAAGATCATCCAGTTCCACTCCCCTGCCATGGGCATGGACACCTCCTGCTAGAACAGGTTGCTCAGAGCCTCAACCAGCCTGGCCTTAAACACTTCCAGGGATGAAACATCCACAACTTCTCTGGGCAACCCCTTCCAGGGTCTCACCACCCTCACAGGGAAGAAGTCCTTCCCAAAGTCCAATCTAAATCCACCCTGCTCTAGTTGCAAACCATTGCCTCTTGTCCTATCACCACATGTCCTTATAACAAGCCCCTCCCCAGCATTCCTGTAGAGCCCCTTTAGGTCCTGGAGGATGCTATAAGGTCTCCCTGGAGCCTTCTCTTCTCCTGGCTGAACAGACCCAACTCTCTCAGCCTGTCCTTGTAGCAGAGGCGCTCCAGCCCTCTGATCATCTTTGTGGCCTCTTCTGGACCCTCTCCTATAGATCCATGTCCTTCTTGTGTTGGGGGCTCCAGAAATAGATGGCGTGCTCCAGGGGGGGTCTCACAAGAGCAGAGTAGAGGGGCAATATACTCCTCCATCATTCTTTCCCACTGACGAGGAACAGGGCTGCCCAACCACTTCCCCCTAAACAGCCCCACGTCACACTATCCTCTACCCCCTCTATTCTTCTTTCCCTTCCCAAGTCCTTCTGCATTATCACCCTCATCCCCTCTCTAATAAACATCTCCCACCTCCTTCCCCACTCACTCCAGTTTTATTGATTTCACTTTCTTATTTATACGTATGTTTTGTTTGCCTTGATAATTTCTAACTTGTCAGCAATTGAGGGCTGGGAAGCCTCTCCTACGAGGACAGGTTGAGAGAGCTGGGGTCATTCAGCCTGGAGAAGAGAAGGTTCTGAGGAGATGTTGTTGCAGCCTTCCAGTATCATAAAAGCTGGGGAGGGACTTTTTACAATTTCTGGTAGTGATAGGACAGGGGATGCTGGCTTCAAACTGGAAGAAGGGAGATTTAGATTAGAAATTAGGAAGAAGTTCTTCACTAGGGGGGTGGTGAGACACTAGAACAAGTTACCCAGGGAAGCTGTGGATGCTCCGTCATTGGATATGTTCAGGACTAGGCTGGATGGGACTCTGAGCAACCTGGTCTAGTGGGTGTGTCCTGCCCATTGCAGGTGGGTTGGAACTGGATAATCTTTAAGGTCCCTTCCAACCCAAACCATTCTATGACTCTATGAATTCCATCAGGAGAATGTTCCCCTTCAGTTACACATTTGAAGTTTTCAATTTTCCCATTATTATCTCACTGGTGTAGCCACTGGTCTTGGACAAATGGCTGAACACACACAACTTTCCTTTTACTTTATGCAACACCTGATGTTACAGAAGATGAGTTCTGGAGCCCCTGTCACAGGAAGGCTATGGATGTGCTGGAACATGTCCAGAGAAGGGCCACCAGGATGATCAGAGGGCTGGAGCACCTCTATGGGGACAGACTGAGAGAGTTGGGGTTGTTCAGTCTAGAAAAAAGAAGGCTCCGGGGAGACCTTCTTGTGGCCTTCCAGTATCTGAAGAGGGCCTACAAGAAAGCTGGGGAGGGACTTTTTAGGCTGTCAGGCAGTGATAGGACTAGAGGGAATGGATTAAAACTA
>WUAM01000356.1:1569725-1584265 GCA_024336885.1 Actenoides hombroni
TGATGAACTTCATTCGCTTTGCCTTTGCCCCGCCCTCCAGCCTGTCCAGAACTGGCTGGGTGGCCGCACCGCCTTCTGGTGTATCAGCCACTCCTCCCAATCTAGTATCATCAGCAAACTTACAGAGGGTACACTCCATCCCTTCATCCAGGTCATTGATGAAGATGTAGAATAAGACTGGACCCAGAGTTCCTAAACTGCCTCAGTGTGTTTGGCACCTTTCTAACAAACGGTACCGTCTTCCCTCTGGTGGGGCAGCTGGCAAGACAAGCCTGTGTTTGCTGGTAATATGGAGCTTCTTCATACCCTTGTGTCTTTTGAGAGGAGAAGAGAGGGTTCAGGATCCTAAATTTTAGGATCACAGCCTCAGCTGGCATATCTATATATCTATACTGCATTTCTAAAGTATGGAAGAATTACTATAGAAAAAGGCCAGTGTGAAAGGTGAGAAAGCACTTCATTCCTCTTCACCACATGCAGACACTTACACACTAAATAACAAATACAAGAGAAGCTCAGAGAAAATCAATGGTTACCTGGGAGAACCTCAACGAAGGGTGGGCCGGCAAGGGTCTTTCAGGCACAGCTTGGTGACATGGCAGCTGGGGAAGGGGTGGTAGGACTCGCTGCGGTGTTTTTGATTGTGGCAAATCGTGAGTCTTCACAGGGTTACTAATGTCAATGATCTGGTAGGGCAGTGGCCTTCTTGGACCATCTCTCTAAAAAAGCAACACCAACCAACAATTAGAAGCTGAAGCCTCCGTCTTTTCCCATTTACGTATTCGTTCTACTTGATATAGAAGCATAGAATTGTTTGGGTTGGAAGGGATCTTAAAGATCATCCAGCTCCAACCTTCCTGGCATGGGCAGGGACACCTCCCACTAGACCACATTGCTCAGAGCCCCATCCAGCCTGGTCTTAAACACTTCCAGGGGTGAAGTGTCCACAACTTCTCTGAGCAAGCGGTTCCAGCATCTCACCACCCTCACAGTAAGGAACTTCTTCCTAATGTCCAATCTAAATCTACCCTGCTCTTGTTTAAAACCATTACTCAATGTCCTATCACCACATACCCTTCCAAAAAGTCCCTATCCAGACCTCTTCAGGTACTGGAAGGCCACAAGAAGGTCTGCCCAGAGCCTTCTCATCTCCAGGCTGGACAGAACCAACCCCTTCAGCCTGTCCTTGTAAGAGAGGTGCTCCAGCCCTCTGATCATCTTTTGTTGCCCTTTTCTGGACCGTCTCCCACCAGGCCCATGTCCTTCTTGTGTTGGGGGCTCCAGAGCTGGACGTAGTACTCCAGGTGGGGTCTCACAAGAGCAGAGTAGAGGGGCATTATTAAGATTATGTAATAATTGTGTTATGATAAATTACTTAAATGAGATCCAAAATATATAATACGGGTTTTTTGGTGTTGTTTTGCTTTTTGTTTTCTTGTTTGTTCATTTGTTTGAACTATTTAGGACTCACTTTTTGTATGTTTGTATTTTGTGGCTTCATGATGAGGTTTTTACTGAGGGATGTGGTATGAACATGATTAGGCTCAGATGAACTGGAAGGTCTTGCTGGACTCACAGACCTGCAATACAAACATATAATTATCAAACACAACGTTCTGCTTTACAACATTTTGTTTTGAAACAGTGGCCTCTTCTGAGAATGTGATTTTACAAAGACTTTCTGACTTTCCATAATAAACAAGGGAAGTAAAAATTGTTTGGTGCTCCTGTAAGAATAAAAATAAATATTGATTTTTATTTTTTTTTTGGAGACCAGTAGTCTGTTAAATTAGCTTCTGCAATCTGTGGAAATGCAGCTTTGTAACACCCAAGAGACTATTCTAATGAATCTAGCATTTAAACAGTAATGACCTCAAATATGAAAGTTTCAGCTCACTCGACTAAGCTTTGATGAAAGGCCATGCAATGTAATGAAACTATTTCAGGCAAATGAAAATAAAGGCAATACTTCCTTCACTTCTAAATTTATTTTATTTTAATCACAAAAGAAAAGAAGTATGTCCTCAGACCGAAACATTATTTACTGACAATAAAGTTAAACTAAACCAAGGACAACACCGCTCTTAATAACGCCGTGAATGTTTTTAGGGCTGGCTCTTCCTAACATAGCCACACTGTTTTGTGATGAATGTCAAGCTGCCACGTTTACAGCTGCTAATATCTACTAGGGTATAATTAGGGAGAATGATCATACCTTAGTTTCTCTATTGTTGTCTTTTTACTTGTAAACAACCATCTCATGAAAGTCTTCCTTTTCAGATACATGATTGATCCAGCAAACAGAAGGCACAGGATGGTTATCAACACTCCTACGGTTAAACTCTTATTATCTGCAACAAAACACATAGACTTAAATGCTTTCCTGAAATGTGTTGGGCGTACGAAACATGTTGTGCATGTGGAGCAGGACATTGCTGCCTGGCCCGGGTTTCTAACTGCCATGCAGGTGAAGTGAATAAACCATGAATTTAAGAGTAATAAACTCTTATTTCTTCCAGCCTGATGCTTGAATTTTGGCTTCCTTTAAAGTGATTCCTTTAAAATTAGTTAAAATATGACATTGTAGGTGGCTTCCAACTGAACTATCCCCTTCTAGTCAGATATCTGGGTGACAACACCTCCATGTGCTCTCTTTGCACCTATGTTCAGGTCCTGCTTAGGTTGTCAGCTGCAAATGGGACCATAACATATATGGGCTATTGGCCTCATCCAGGCACCCACAAGCTGTAGTGCTGACTGGCACCTTCCTCATGGGCTGCTGCTTCCAGGGTGGAAGGGAGACAGGGGCTGAGAGGGAGAGAAAAGGGACAGAGATTCCTAGATCGTGGTTCAGTAAAGTGCAAAATTTTAAATATTCTGTCCTTCAAACATAAGCAGTAAGCTTAGCTCTTTTATAACAAGATTTTAAGGGTGTCATTGTGCTTCAACACTGGGCAAAAAAGACTGAAATGTGGACTGCTATGGTCTGGCCCACACGGCTGTCAAGTTGACTCTGAAGGCAAGCTTGGAGCCGAAGGAAAGCCTGCAAGCAATGGTGGTGTGTGCTCTCAGAGGGATGCTCTGCTTAGCAAAGAGCTGCGGCCTTCTGCACTTACTCAACTTTTCAGAGTGCTTTAAATACCTTGCTGGGACCTAAGTGAGGCACAATGGTGAGATGAACCCTGACTAGATGACTTGCAGCTGAAAGAAAGCCTTATTTTTAGAAACAGGTAAAGCAGCAGCTCTGATGGTTATGGGTATGTGATATGATCCTTGCCCGGAGCAGAAGATGTTGTGATTCTTCAGGACTGCTGACCTAAAAAATGCACATTGCACAGTAGGAGAGACGTCTTTAATCTTTGCTCTGGTAACCTATCATCACTGTCTTAGTCTTATCCTGATTGATATTCAGCCAGCTGGCTCTTGTCTGCTGGCCTAAGGTCACTTGGATGCTGGTGAACAGTCAGCAACATTGAACCAACTACACATGGGGCTCAATGGGGCATGAAGTGCTCTGCACTGCAGAATAACAAATCTCTCACCATCTCTAAAAGATTAATAAAATTAATTAGGTAAGGTTATGCAATTTAATTAACTTCTCTACCTAACAAAGATTTAAGGCTTCTTTGTAAAGAAAAATGGAATGTCAAACACATAGGTTTACTCTAACTCATCTAGGTAAAATCAGTTACTAGCCAGTAATGAGACCACGTGCCTTGTTTGACTAAGATGGAACTGTTTTATTGAGCTAATCCTTCTGTAATTTGATTTAGAGATGTGCAAACTACTCAGATCATAATCCACTCCCCCCCCATCAAATATTCGTCTTTAAATCCAAGTGTCAGCAACAGATAATTACGTCCTCTAGCATTTTCCATATTTGTTTATTCCCAGTACTATTAAATGTAGCACTGTCTTCAGGGAAAAATGGTGAAACTACCACACTATATTAAACTATCATTAAAACAATTTCCTGTTAAATTGAAGAAGTGTTGGCTTCCAGAAGACAAAATGCAAGAATTCTCAAAGATGTCTTATATTTGTCTTCTCCAGTTAGTGTTGTCTATGCAGCATGTTATTCTAATGTATTTTGTAGCTCCCTAGATACTTAGCTTTCAGGTAAGCTGAAAAAGGACTATAATGCTTTAGAGAAAATCTTAAAAGAAAACATGTAGCACACAGGTAATCACACTTGTTCAGTGCCTGAGCACAGATTCTTTGCTATCTTAGAGACTGGTAGGTATTCAAAAACCAAGATCTTTCAATGGTGAAACCATAATATGAAGCTTTGTCATGGAAATGACCGTGATATCATAAATCCACCAAGCAACTCACTGCAGGATCTGGCGTGCAGAGAATAAAATGCATTCTGGTTTTGAATAATATTATTCATATGAAAAACATGCAGACCATTTTCCAGCAAGTTTTAGTTCTATATATGCAGCTGCAAGTAGACTGCTTGTCCTGTCACGTACTCAGACATAAATCAGAAACAGCTCTGTGGAAGTCCCTAAAGTTACAGTACTCTGGAGAAAAACTGGCATGTGATGATTATCAAATCCTATAAAATTCACAATGTGTAGAATTAGTTCTTCCTAAGGTTGGCCAAAGGTGAAGTAAGATACTCTAGCCAGGGTTCTGCAGACTGAACAAGGGGAAATTGTGATACGAATTTTAGTAACTGAACATCTCCTACTTCTATTATGTGTGAGGGCAACTTCGTGTGAATCTGTGGAAGTTATCTAGAAAATGTAGTTTTAATCTGATACGGTCCAAAATGTGCTATTTTTCACAATGCAGAAGATTCTCCTTGGAAGAACAATGTCAAATAATATTTCTGATTGTTGATTATGCAATATTTTTGCATTTATAACCATTGCAATACCTGCTCTCCTTTAGACACATAACATAGGAGCAGTTGTGGGTACAATAAGGTATTTCTATCCTGATGCACTCAGTGGAGAACACTGAAGTTTGGCATATCTCAAGGTGAATCCAAGAGTACTGCAACATTCATCTACCACAGCAACAGGATTAGCTCAAGTGTGGGAGTTAGCTCCTCATCCTTGGCTTAAATCAATACCATTTCCTACTTAGTGCAGTGAGCAACTAAACTTGAACACGTAGCTTGAGGGAAAAAAAAAAAAGAAAAATAGAAAAAGGCAAATTAAAAAAAGCACCAGGAGCACTGTGCCTTTAGTTATGCAAGAAAATTGATGCACTCAGCATCAGTTGCTGAGTTTTGGTTGGTCACTCAGTGGTTTTGCGTCACTAAAGTATCACGTTGGCGCCATCGGGTCTGGATTAAGCCAGTTGATTTACTGACTTAACTCCCCAACCTTGCAAGCTCATTGCTTACAGCACGACACTTTGTATTTCCACTCTTTCTCAAGGAAGCAACAGGTAAAGTGTGAATTGCTACTCACCTGCTTGCCTGATGGGTCCGCTGTCCACGCTGCCACCAAACCCTGGTTTGTCACAGTACGGGGGGGCCCAGTCAGCCTCGCAGTGACAGTTCTTTTTATTGTTGCAGACCTGCAAAACAAGACAAATGGCTTAACATGAAAAGGATGACCCTATACACCTGAGAGCGGCTGATAAGGCCTCCTAATCAGATCATGACACATCTGAAGGAAGTAAAATTTACAGAAGAAAAGAGATGTACCTGTATCTGCCTGTTGGCACAACTAAGATAGCACAGAGCAAGACACCATGGAGTAACAGGGATCCTAAAAAAGCCTTATTTATTTGGCAGCTAATCGTTTGAATTGCACCAGCTGACATCCTCAATAATATAAAGATAATCGCACAGCTCTTAAGTCTTAGTCTCTCTTTGCCTCCAGCAGCAGCAATATCTGCTTTCTAACTTCTGTTCCTTCTGCCTTCACAGGAACAGGAGTCCCTCTTCCACCATTAAGGCTGTAAAGCTTTGTCAGCTCACTTGAATGCTCCTATCCATCAAGGGCTTGCATTAGGCTGCATACTGATTTTTCCACTGCTCTGATCCCCCAGCTCAAAGATGACCCAGCTGCTAGAAGAACTCACGAAACTGGAAACAAAGCTAAGGAAGCCCTCCCTTTGACATCACACCTGCACTGCCTAGAAAGATACAGTCCTCGGTGTTCTGGTGGTTTTAAGCTGCGTTAAGGAAGGACTAGCAAGGTCTGATTTACCAAATGCTCCCTGCAGAACAAGAGAGTCTCAAAGGTCTGGAGCTCACCGTTAACATCAGCCTGTTCCTGCTGCACAGAGCAGATGGAGCCAGTGGACTTGTGGCTCTTTCCTCAGGAGGTCCCACAGTCCCAAGCACCCATCAAAGGAAGGGCTGCTTTTCCTTTCCTTTTGGTACCATCCAAGCAGTGGCTACATTCCTAACACAGAGGCTAAAGCTCTGTGCTATCGACAGGATACAGGACCAGAATGGATACAGGGCAGAGACGGCACCGTCACATGTAGACCACACAATGGTAAGGGCTGGAAGGGACCTCTGGAGATCATCTCATCGAAACCCAAGTTGATTTTGAAACAAAGTTTTGGGCCTAGGGCTAGTTGTCAATATGGTCCTAAATTCTTTGTTAACACTGATCATCGCCGATCTACCACCACCATGGAGAAACCACACACAAGATTGATAAATGGGTTCTCAGCAAGACACTAGTTAGTTCACAGGAGTTTACAAATGGGCATTTTTCTGGCGAGGACATTTTTCTCCTGACAGGTTTTCAAAAAGACTACCCTGGTTGTATCTGCAGAGTATTAAAGCATCATTCACATGGCTCAGACTGGCTGTGGTCACATGAAATGCAAACAAATAGAAGATTTGCTTTCCAAAGGCACCAAGATAATTAAAAATACCTATCATTAAGCATTCTTTTTTTCAATTAAAGCACTGCAGGACTTCCTGTCTACAATGCCACAAGGTCATTTTTTTGCTACTCGGGGTGACCAGAGGTTCTCCATCCTACAGCCATCAAGATGCCAGTTGAAGTTGAACAGTAACATGCAGCACCATCAACACTGCTCTGGTTTCCAAAGGTGGGGTGATAAAATAAGTTAAAGCAAACCAAAAGCCCTTCTCAGAAGAGGACAGAGAGTTTCCTCTGGCTCTTCCAATGTGGCTGGCACAGCTTTTCACAGAAACAACCAGATCAGCAGCAAATCAAGGTTAATTAGGCATAGCTTGAAATAATTAAGATTTTTTTGCAATAAAAACTAGGTTTCAAAACACTTTGCCATTATTAACTGATAACATCACATTTTTCATCCTGCACCACTTTCATACCATGAAACTCATCAGCATGGCTTTATTTTAATACTTTTGGAAAAGCTTTTCCATTTGACTGTCAATTCAAATGCATATTTTAACTTCTCTGTATCCACAGAGAAACTGTATTTTTTGAAATGCTAATGGGAATTCTTCATGAAGGAAGGTTAGACTTAAAATTGCTCTGAAGATGACAAAATTCCTTTTTTATCACAGACTGTTAATTAAGAACAAGATAATTACTACTTGATAAATATTTCTTTGTTAAAAATAATTTCCTTCCTTGCAGTTCCTAGAAGGGACACTGCAAATGGAAATGCAGAAGGAAGAAAGTCTTGCGGTGACTTTGATATATTACAAACGATTGTAGATCCCAAAGCTATTACGTAAAATGATTTCTTGTTCAGTGTTAATGGACTGATTGTAAAAGAAGTGCTCCTATAATGCTTACTCCACGTCCATGGCACTTCGTTGCACATTTATGTACACCAAAAACACTTGTGTTCTGGCACCGGCGATTAAGGCAGATCTGCAAAGGAAGAGAAAAGGAGTTTTAATAGGGGCAGAACTGAGGGGTGCTCAAGGTGTCATGTCTGCTCATCCATCAGTGGTTCTTCCAGTACATGACGTTTTCCCAGTACACATGCTGGGTTGCCACTATTATACTGACAAAAAGATAAGGACACCACAATTAGGTGTATTATCATTTTAATTATTATGCCTTTGTCAGTCTTTTAGGTCCCAATCTGTGGCAGTTGAATTCTGCTCTCGACTGGCATCCTGGCCCATACTTCATTTCAGGCATAGTTTGTATCTGGTTGATATGCTCAGCTTGTGTAAATAAACACTCAAGGTTTCACTGAAGTGGAACTCGTGGTGAGCTGCTGGGGTTTGAGGGGTTTTTTTTTAAGCCAATTTAAAACCCTGTTATTTGCATTTTTTGAGGTCTAGGAATGCACTGAGCAGGACTCTTCCATGTACCCGATCTGGCTGCATTCACGGCTTCCCAGCAGCAGATGATTCCTCAAGGAAAGGTTCAGATCCCCTCGTGACATAAATTAGCATAGTTCTGTTTGTATCAACTTTTTCAGGCTCGTACAGAACTTGGACTCAGCCCAGCCTGAATATTTCACCGAGTTCCTTGATTTCTGTGGGCTCATCATTGTTCTTCAGCAAGACTGTCGCTTTTCTAAGAGTTTTCCCAAGCTAAACAATTATTTTTTGGCATTGAATATAAATCAACCATACTTAGAGTGGAATAATGATCTTATGGGAAATGGAAGTAAACAACATGCATATGCAAGGTAATAACATTCAATTTTTTTGCTTGTTTGTTTTCCAGTCATTACAGGTACACTTTACTCTGTCAATATAGCTAAAAATCGAGGTAAAGCCCGATTAGTACAATCTAATATTACTGTAAAACAATCAAATGACTGATGAAGATGTCAGCAATGAGAAGTTATCCTACTCAAAACTGAGAAAAAGAATAAATTAGGACAGGAATAACTGTTACTCTGCTATGTTCAGAAAAAAAAATAATTAAACAAAAAAATCATGGCACAATTTTGGTCATGTTTAACTGCAGCTCGGTTCGGTAGTACTAAAAGTCAGTCTCCATAATTAGCATTAGGCAGGGAATAGTGTGGAAGGAGAGGACAGGGATGCTTAATCAGGGCACTTATGCCCTGGGGAGAAGGAAAAATGGAAAGGAAATTAGAGTGAATTGGCATCAACATGCACGCATGTAGAGAATATGGTCTGATTACAGCAGTATTCACAATTCAAATATTCACAGTGCAGTAGCACACAGAATTTTGATCACATTAAAATGGCTGCGTTTCAAATTGTGTATCTTCAGCTTAGAAAACTCAAGAATATTTAAATTCATATTCTTAATCCATAATACAAACGCACTAATGTCCTCCAAGTAAAACATACAATTTGGTAAGTATTAGCCTGTGTATTCTATAGTGTGTATGTATATGATTAGATAGATTAGAAAGATTAAATACTCATTAGTAAAACATAATAGGGTGCTTTCCCAGCCCTGAATTTTCTTTGAAAAGACATTTTATAACAGATTGACTTAGAAATGTTGAAAGGGTTGTTTTCCTGTAACAGAACTGTAATTTCACTAGGGATGTATTTTAAACCTGTTCCTAACGCAGTGCGATAATCCAACAGAATTCAAAAGCATTCAGAAATTCAGAGGATTACTTGAATTTCTGACAAATTATCAAAGCACTTTATTTTGTTGTTGTTGTTGTTCCTTTTTTTCAAGTAATCCACTGAGGCTACGGAAACCTTTTTCACGTCAATGGTTCTTGGACCCCTTTCCATTCCTCAACTCCCCTGTAAACTCATGGTCCCCTCCCATCTTTCTCTGTTCCTTTCCTCACAAAAGGAAAACTAAGAATGAGCCAGCCATATGGCAGCTGGACTATGTTCACATCGGGTGAACCACACAGTTTGCAAAATAGGATGGCACAAATCAGTTTTGGTGGCTGACCATCAACGGGTTTTGATTTTTCCAATCATGAATACAGAGAGAACTTTTCCTGCATGGGAAGAGAGCGCAGAGGGAAGCCAGCAGCAGCAGCTATAATGAATTTTGAAACCTAAACTGAAGTTAATGACAATTTCACAATGCCACAGACACCAGGGAAGTGAATACACTGATGTCTTCAGAACTTCATTAACAAGCCTGTAATGTATTTTGCTGCACTTAATTTGCGGGAAACCTCGACTCATGCACAGATACTTGGGACTGGCCTCAAGAAATCGGTTACAAACTTCAACAACTTGCATTGCAGCTGCAAAACTGTAACCCAGAGCAGTGGCCAAAAGGAGAAGTGAGTGAAAATCTGACTCAGTGAGAGCATGAGAAAAAAAATTCTTTAGTGGGGAAAAAAATCTCCAAAAAATTATCCCAAAGCAAACCCCAGTGAGTTTAGTACAAAATACTTGGCAGCATGAGGATAGTGATGTTCTCCTTCTTTGGGAGCGTTTCAGACCCTTACTTTTCCATCTTCACACTTGGTTCCTGACAGCACGAGACCAGGATCAGGCATATCATCACCCAAATACACGTGGGTACCACGACACAGAATCTTGCCACCTTCCTGAAGCGGGATATTAGTTTCTATGGAAACAGCATTGGTACCAATTACAGGGCGATTTGCTCCTCCTTGACACTGGATTTTTCCACATTTAGCATCTCTGAAGGATAGAAATGAAAGGAAAGATTAGTTAACTAACTTGAAATGCTATAAGCCCTCTCCCACCACCCCTGCATCTGTTGTTGTGTTTGTAGGGAGAGACCCTACCTGGGTTCACATTTAGCAAAGGAGCTCTTGGAGTCTTTGCCACAGTTGCCGTAAGGATCACCTGCAGAATTGACTCTCTCAAAGCAGATCCCAGGAGCGGGTTTTGCACCTGAAACAAAACCTAATCAGAACTTTCATCTCAGACAAGGTGTTTTTAATAATTTTCTTTGAGCTCCACTGATGCTTTAGAGGAAGGTAGGATGTGATCTGCATACGGATGGGGCACAACAAGACAGTCGAGCTGGATCAGCATGCTAATTGAAGAGCCTGGATGTGTGGGGTTTCCACTGTTATTTGTCTCTCTTGGCAATGCTGAGCAATAGACAATGCAGAACTCGTTCCCTTTCAGAATTTTTCTAGATCGCAGAATCCAAGCATGGGGGGGGCAGGGAGTTGGAAGGGTCCTCTGGGGGTCATCTGGTGTCCCCCCCCTGCTCCATCCAGCAGGGTCACCCAGAGCAGGGGGCCCAGCAGCGCAGTGTCCAGGTGGGTTGGGAATCTCTGCAGAGAAGGAGACTCCACAGCCCCTCTGGGCAGCCTGGCACAGGCTCCCACACCTTCACATCAAAGAAGTTTCTGCTCCTGCTCAGCTGGAACCTCCTGGGTTCCAGTTGGTGCCCGCTGCTGGGCACCACTGATGAGAGCCTGGCCCCGTCACCCCTGCTCTGTTGACAGGTCTGTAGCTCAAATCCCTCTCTCGGCAAAGAAAAGAAGCCTCCGAAGAACTCGAGCGAGCCTCTTTGAACTTACCCAGCGTGGTGGGTTTGATCAGCTCATCGTAGACATCGTAGAAGGGCAGCCTCTTCATCTTGACGTCGGGGTGGACGGGGTGGATGGGGGGCGAGAGATGCTGAACATCCGTCTCGCACTTGGGCCCCAGCACCGGCACCGACGGCAGCAGAGCCGGCGGCAGCGCGGCGGCAGCGGCGGCGGCGGCACCGGAGCCGTGCTCGTAGGGCAGGTGACACACGGCGCTCGGCGGCAACGCAGCGGCCGAGGGCAACTGCCCCGCTTGAACGTGGAGCATGGACAAGTCCGAAGGGGTTAAGACTTTTCGGGGGAACCTCCGGCGGTAGAGTTCTTTGATTTTCATCTGGACGGCCGGGCTGCAGCCGGACTTGAGCAGCTGCAAGGCTTTGGCGAGGAGCTCGTGCTTCCTTCCGCTTTTGTTCCGGCCGGCGAAGCCCAGGAGAACTTGCAGCTCCGACACCCTAAAGCTCATCACCATGTGCTGCAAGAAGATGAACCCCACCGCCGTTAAGCAGAGCAGACCCCACCCCCAAACCCCGTCACCGGAGGCTGAAAAAAAGAGACACCGTCAAGGCTGAAGGTCCCCCTGTCGTCACAGCTTGCCAGGAAATAGGTAGATTTTGGGGGTAATTTTAGATCGTCTGGATAAAAAAGCAAAAGGGTGGGCTCACCTCCCAGCCCCAGCCATGTCCCGGCAGCTTCTGGTGCCCAAACGGTCACTGAATCACCTTCTCCTCTGAATAAATGCCGGCGGCTTCTCATCAGGTCAGCTTTGTGTTGAAATTAAAGCTTTTTGTACCTTTCTGGGTTTAAATCTCTTGCTTTACGGCCACTCCGAGCTGGCTTAGGAAGGCCAAGTCCCAGCATGACATTTTTCTGCTGTTGCTCTTATTCTTTTCTTTCAAAAATATACTTTGGGAAGGCCCAGTTTTCAGAGAAGCAGAAAATCAGAGGGTGCTCTGGGTTGGGAGGGACCTTTAAAGGCCATCTCCTCCATCTAGTTTGGGCCTGATGTTTCTCCAAGGAGAAATCTGAACTCTCCAGACTTCAAATCTAAATTAAATGCCAAAAAGCTGTGAACCCTGTGATAAAAGAAATGTGAAATAAAAGCTGAGGCCTTGCCCAGTTAACGGGAGCCGTGTTTTGCGCTCAGATGGATTCTTGATGGGGTGATTTTCCCTTGGGAAGAGCTGACGGGATGGTCTTGACTTTATATCTCACAGACCAAGTTTTCTGGAGTCACTCAAATCCCATCTTAAGAGGGATTCACCTCTGGAATCTGCAGGTCAGGCTGATTAGATAATTAATTGATTGATAAACTGCTCTGTGCACTGAGGGGTTTTAAGGGAGTTTAATGTGCCGTGCAAGGGTCGTGTTACCCACGTGGCATCTCAGGAGGACCTCACGGCAGATGTTCTGCTTCCCAGTGGAGTGGTGGGGGGAAAAACCTCAGAGAATAGTTGGTAAAGCCACCAAAGGTGGCTCTGAGCAAGTGCCACGATGCACAATGGACACTGTGACAACAGACACTGTGACAACAGACACCGTGACGGATCAAGGCTCGGGCAGAAAACCTCCCCACGGGTCACATGGGATCTGCCTGTTACCTTTGCCGGGCAATGAGGAGAACACGGATTGGTTTTGGTTGGGTTTTTTTTCTTTAAACTCCTTTTTGGAGTGAGGAGTTTGTTAGAAGCAGGAAATCTCTGTTGCTGAAGAGGAAAAAGCTCAACTTGGGGTCTCTCAGCTTTGACAGTGCCTGGCTTAAACACCTCCTGGTAAAAAAATACACATTTATCAGCGACTCCTTTCACCAACTCCCCCCCAGTTTTGTGACCATCTCTGTAAAGGAACCAACCTCTCCCTCCCACAAACCCTCCGGGCAGAGCCCTTCTTCCAGCAGGAGACGAGTGTAACATGGCTCACCAGCACGAGATGCATGTTTCTCATCAAAACCCACTTGCTTCGTGGCTGTGTCACCACCGCTGCGGCAGCTGCGGGTCTCACCTACCCCCAGAGCCCCTCCGACAGCAGAAAAAACCCCACCCCAACCTTCTATTGCTAAGACAAGGCAACCCAGAGCTCTCGGAGGGCACCTGAGGCCTGGGCAGCAGCTGGATCCTGGTCTGATCCTGTTGGTGCCAAGCCAGGCACGGCCACAAAACCTCTTTCTCGTTCCAGGGTAGTCTTTGAAATAAAGGAAAAAGGTCTTAAGCCAACAACGGGCTTTATAAGGAGAAATCGGTTTGTTTTTCAACTGTCTCGTCTTGCTCGTACAATGAGACACAGATGGGGAAAAGCTTAAACAAACTCCTGGTGAGGAAGCCAGCGAGGGGGTTGGGATGGCCAAGGGAAAGGCAGCAGAGGCTCAAAACGAAGCTGCAAAGCCTCAAGCTCCGGCAAAAAGGGCCAAAGCCCCGAGGTGTAAACCCTACACCCAGCGACGGCCGCAGGGCAAGAAGAGGGGTGAACGGCCCCGGCCGCTCGTCCCGTGGCCGCTGAATTACAGCCCCAAATCTTGCAGGATTATGGTCAAAAGCTGCCAGAGCTCAACCTCTGTGCCCTCCCAAGTCACCCGGTGACAATTATCAGACCCAGTATCGTTCATGTTTTGCCACTCGGTAGAGCTCGTGGGGTAACCAGGCTTGATTTAGGGGAGAAAGCTCCTGCTATGTCAAAATTCAGACAGGGCACTGTTGGAGAGACTGTGGACAAATATCACTCCCAGCAATGCTGTTCTTGCTGGGGCTGGCTGCCAAAAAGATGCTGGTTCCCCAGTGTTCCCAGCACAGGGAAGGGGGTAGGACTCCTGGGCCACTTCAGACCTATAGTCCAGCCTGTGAGGGGGAAAATATTAAGCCAACAAAGAGAAGGAGGAAAAAAATAAATTAAAATCAGCTTTGGAATTAGTTACCAGGGGCAATTTCATACTCCACAGTCTGGTGGGCAAAGGTGGTGACACACTCTGACTCCTAAAAAAACGAGAAAAAGAGAGTGGGGGGGGAGATGAAACCCCATCCAGCCGTGAGCACTGGTGCAGCACTACCATGGTACACACTCTCTGCTCCCTCCTCCCGCCCCGCGTCCAAATCTGCCTCTGTCCTGCACCCCAAACCTGCCCCCATCCTGCACCCCGAACCTGCCTCCGTCCTGCACCCCGAACTTGCCTCCATCCTGCACTCCAAACCTGCCCCCAT
>WUAM01000356.1:1592322-1631377 GCA_024336885.1 Actenoides hombroni
ACCCCTCTATACCTACATAGTTTCTTCCCCAAGCAGCAAGGATGTCTGGGCAGAGGTGGCACAGACTAGGGCCAGGCAAGAAAGCCGTAGGGCTGCAGCTAGCAGCAGCAAACCTGCCTCAGCCTCCATTCCCCAAGCAGCAGCATCAAGGAGGGTGGTGCTGGAGACCTGCTCTGCCACAACTTCACCCCTCTCATCTGAATGAAGATGTAGATCCTCCTGCAAGCCCCAAGATACATGTTTCTTGTCTGTAATCATCACTGAAGTTTCAAGGCTGAGGCAGTATTGCCTGCATTAGCTCCCCTGCCATGTGCAGCTTGCTTCATTTGTCTATTCCCCAGCTCTCTATCCCCATCTCCAACAGTCATTCGTAAAATAAACTGCACCTAGAGCCTTCCTTGACATGAGGACACACTGTAGGTCCTGAACAGACAGTCCTGAGCAGCCTGATTTCACGCCAGGAGGAAGGACAAAAGGCAGTCTCGGTCTGCACCCGCAGTGACCAGCTACGAACAGTGCATCTGTGGTGAAGGATTCCAGCCCTGTTTGAAGGGCAGTGCTGTTTTAATGCATGAAAGGAAAGTTGGGTTGGCCCCAAGGTCAGCACAGGGACGAGGACAGCAGTGACATCACTGTGACTCGGCTAGGAAAAGCGTATTTGGATATTTATAATAAGGGAATATTGGTTTTGCCTTAACGTATCAAGGACAACCAACACAAACATTGACATTTCAGGTTGTTTTTATCCCTCAATATATGAAGTTAAAAACAATTGTTGGAATTAGAGACTTCCTGTGACAACTGTGTAGAAATGACGCAAATCTTCAGTGAGCAGCAGGGAGAAGGAACATCATAAATCATGGAAAGTCCTCTTTGAACAGGTGCCTTGGCAATTTTTGAGGAAACAAATCCAGCTCTGATATGATACAGAACAGACAATGGCTTGTTACAGAAAGACTTCCCATCTCAGACATGCAAAGCAAACCAACTTCAGCTGTACCTTAAAACATGTATCTGACTGCAACTCCAGCCAGTGCTGTCTATAGCATTAAAATCATGGTCCTCAGAAAACATTTTTCTAACGTACTCAAAAATGTCCAGACCAAACTCTGCTTTCCAACTTCTCCCTGAGGGATCCACTGATGTTCAGCTGAGTTACCACATACCTCCAGGGCTGCCTTCCTAATGAGGAAATCTAGGTCTTGGCATTTCTACCTTTCCCTCAGTCACTCCAGAAGCCTCCATGAAGAGGAAAAGACAGCGGGGATCGCCTTGCTGCCTAAGCACTCTTCCAAGCAAAAGCAAACCCTGCTTAGGCCAGCTGAAACCACAGCAGGCCAGTGAAAGACAGAAATGCTGCTTTCTCCAAGACAGAGCAAGTCCCAGATGAGATTCTCATGAGACATGTTCTTCCTAAGAATCCTTTGATCATCTCTGCCCAACTTCTACAGCCCTGATTGCTCTCTTAAGTCACTCTCTTCAAAAGTGAGTCATAGCTGGAGAAACTCACATATAGGATAGGATGAGGGGCAATGGGCACAAACTGGAACACGGAAGTCCTACCTCAACAGGAGGAAAAGATTCTTCCCTGTGAAGGTGATGGAGCCTGGCCCAGGCTGCCCAGGGAGGTTGTGGTCTCCTTCTCTGGAGACTTTCCAAACCCCCCTGGATCTGTTCCTGTGTGGGCTGCCGTGGGTGACCCTGCTCTGGCAGGGGGGTTGGACTCGATCATCTCCAGAGGTCCCTTCACACCCTCACCATTCTATGAGTCTATAAATACACCTTTGTGATTTTCCATTGTCCATGTCCCCCCATTTTGAGGAAAAGTAAGGAATCTTTAATCCAATATTAAGACCTGGCAGAGTGGAAACCCTCAAAGCAGAAATGCATCACCACCTTCTCCCCGAGCAGAGATCCATAGCAATGTTGGAAGGGCAGACACCCTCGCTCTCGCCGGGCGAATGCCATCCCCAACACCATCTTAACCTCGCTCTGTATCAGACAGTGCAGCTGCTACATGAGCCAGGCTCCAGTTCAACACAAGAACAGCTCTTCTGGAAACGACAGATTGTTTTGGATTTTAACACCGCCGCTTCCAGATGAAACAAGCTTTACATTGAAAGTGTTTCGTGCTGAAACAACACTGGATATTCAGGGCAACTCCGTGAATTATGGAAAAATACTATTTGATAGAGCACAGAAATAAATCCACGCATGCATGCTTTCCTTCTGAATCTATATCTTAGTTTAAGGTTTTACATGCTTAAAATATTACGTACAAAATCGATGTGCATACATCTAAACCATACCTTTCTGTATAGGGCTATATACATATGTAAACTGCATGTGTATAAAGACATATGAGGCTACATATTTAGCTCTGTTAATTCGTCAGATGGGGCATTGTTATGTGGATGGAATTTCTACCTATAATTCAGCTAAATTCACACATCTAATCTCATTGCCCTCTATTTGTACAGAAGCAAACGGAAACAAGATGCTGGATGTGGCTGGAAATAAATTGTTATCCCCGTGATAAAGGGCTGACATTGCTGAAGCAGGAACAGGTACCTTTTGAGCAATATAAACCAGGATAGGTCTCAAAAAGGATGTTTATATCATAGCAAAATAATGTTTTTCCAAAGCGAGTTTCAATTCTAAGTGCCCCTTATTAGATTTGATTGGCTGCTACATAAGAAATCACCGTGATCAATCTTTTAGTTAATCTGCATCGTCCTTCAAGCATCACAGTGACATGGCTGGGACATGCCAGCAGTTGCAGATGCTTCATTAAGTAGTTAATCAGCAATAGCTGTAGGGGTAATTCAACATTTTCCAAAGAGATCAAATAGCACTTTAGGGTAAAACGTGCCCCTCCACTGATATCTTTCTGGGTTGTTGCGATTAAAGCGTCATTAGGGTTCGCCGTCTCTCTTCTAAATAATAATAGTAACGCATCAGAGGCTTGTGAATGATAGAGGGGATCTGGCACATCAAAGATGTATTTTTAGCAGCAGATGTAGGGGTTTTATAGCCTGGACCAGTGGAATTCAGCAAGAGTGCTCTGGTTGTGTATTAGAGGGAATTTTCTGTACTGAAAGCCCCATGGTGGATACGGTCTGTGTAAATAGTTCTGTGGTAGGATGTAAAAGCAAACACTGGTTTTCTGAGCAAACTAAAAGTAGCCACGCTGTAATGTTCTTGGCTCAGCTCAAATGCTCGTCTAGGGGAGAATCCCTTTATTAACAGCAGCATAAACTTCTAGCAGCTAGAGAACTTTTGGATAGTTACGTCTGCAAAAAACCATAGCCAACAGCTACTAGAGACAGTGCCACCTTCCAGCAAGCCACATCTGTACGCTGCTCTGTGTAGTACTAACAACTCCACCAGTTCTCCTCTCACTCCGTGAGGCTGATCAACCACCTCTCAGACATTCAGCCATGAAACAACACATAGTTTGCAAAAATTTCTTGGAACACGGTCATTTGGGTTCAAGCCTGTATTTCAGAAATAAGTTTTCATCCCATTACATTTATTTCCACTATTTGCCCTCCAGTGGACACAGATAATTATTGGAGTACTTAATGACAATTAATATTAGAGGAATGGCATCTTAAGAGCTCTGTTCTTGGACCACCCTGCACAAAAGGATGACCTGAGTCCCCACAAGGTATTAGCCTCACACACTTTGTTTCCAAACCTCAGGTAGACTGCTGGAATGACATAGCAAAGGGAACACTGAGTTTCTTCAAGTAGCTCAGAGTGAAGGACAGGAGGGATGCTTGGTGCTCTAAATCCAAGCAGCTTTTGGCCTTGACAAGTGTTTTCATTAAATTGGTACCCACCTGACTCTCAGAACATTCAAAAATAAGCGATCTCTGAAGAGACACCCAAACAAATCCAGTGTTTCCATTTGTCAAAGCTTTCAGTCAAAATTAATTACATGCCAAAGATGTCATGCTGGCCAAGTTGAGTGGCACTCAAGAGCTCCTGGAGATGCCAGCACTGGTGTATGCATTAGCAGCCATGCAGAAAGGGGACAGCGTTCAGCTCCCTTGGAACACGCAGCTATTGGAACATACAGCACTCTGCAGTCACTCCAGTGCTTTCCTGTTAAATCAACCTGCTGCCATCGCCAGCAGTGCTCTTTGTGCCCCTTTCCCTCCACAGAAAGATAGGCATTCATTATAGAAATAAAAACTGCTGGCCGGGGCACTGGGGTGCATTGCTGAGAAGAGGAGGAGGAAGAGTTCACCCTAACATACCGATCAGCGGGGCTGGAGGCTGGCGAGAGAAAAACCATGCCCAATAAAATAATTATCACCAAAGCATGAAGGGGAGTGGGATCTTGTGCTGTAAATCTTCCAAGAATGTGTGCTGTAAAGAAAAGAAAAAGCTATCAACTCGCAGTTTCTGGCTTTGACATCCATGCTCTTCTTTGAGGTGAAAATGCACTCCGTGGTTCTTACAGTCACATCCACATTACAAATTCGCTCCAGGATCCCCTTCCAAGGGTGTACTGTACAAATGCACTGCAAAAAAATGCTAAATACCCCAACGACTTCGGCCTCACACCTGACCTAGGACTGAGCCACACGTGTAAATTCATCCTGGGCCCGTGGGTTTTGTTAATCCAGGGAGGGTTAACAAAGACAGGACAGCACAGGGGCTACAGAGGGCTGAGTATTTATACACAAGCAGGGTAGTGCCACTTAGAAAAGATCTATTGTGTGCAGAACTGCCCAGGGATATCAGAATGCTTGCCTTGTGTAGCCCATCCTGCTTCCTAGAAGGCTATTTTCTCCCTCCTGTCAGCAGTAATGAGCACTGGCTAGCTTATTTTTCCAAAGGAAGAAGGAATACCTACGTGGGTTTTGCGCTGTACCAGCTCAAGTACAAGCACAGATCTGCTATCAGCAGCGTAACGTTCACGATTCTGCACAAATGCTTCCATTGTTAGGCATGAAAGCAGAGAGGAAGGATCAGACCTACCTCACTTTTGTTCCAGAAGCAGCTGCTCATATTGGGGCATGGGATTCTCCTGCAAATTATCCGCCTGTACTTACAAAGCACCTCTGCAGGGATGGACAACGTATGAAAACATTTGAAAAGCGACTGTATGCAGGGGTATGTTCGTCCAGAGAAGGGCAATGAAGCTGGTGAAGGACCTGGAGAACAGCTCCTGTGAGGAGTGACTGAGGGAACTGGGGCTATTTAAGAGGAGGAGGCTGAGGGGAGACCTTCTCACTCTACAACTACCCAAAAGGATGTTGTAGAGTGGTAGGTGCTGGTCTCTTCTCACAAGTAACTAGTGACAGAACAAGAGGGAATGGCCTCAAGCTGCACCAGGGGAGGTTTAGACTGGACATTAGGGACAATTTTTTCACTGAAAGGGTTGTCAGGCATTCGAATAGGCGGCTCAGGGAGGTGGTTGGTTCACCATCCCTGGGTGTGTTTAAGGGTCACTTACATGTGGTGCTTAATGGTGTACTTGGTAGAGTAGGGTTAATGTTTGGAATTGATGATCTTAAAGGTCTTTTCCAACCTTGATGATTTGATGATTCTATGATTACTATCGATGTATCTCTCAGACACACCGAGAGATCACCGCAATTTGATAGTTTTGAATACGAAACAGAAGAGGTCACAAGCAACACATGCTCCTTAAGGATAAAAATGACATGTAAGTAATATGAGAGAGAGAGAAATTTGTGTGTTCTGGGAGCAGACTGGAATGAGCCTGGTCTGTAGAAGGAATTTATGGCTATTTTCAGAGTCCTCCCCCAGGTGCTTCTCCCCTCTTTCCCACCAAGCTTTCCATGCTCTTGCACATGGGGAATAGCAAAAAAAAAAAATTCCTCTATTTGATTTGCATTTATCTGTTGAAAATAACAAAAAAACCCAAGGAAATTCAAGTGCTTCTTTCTGGAAACAGGTTCCTATTTCTAAGCCTAATGTAAAAAAGCTCTGTCAGGGCACATTATTTTTCTTTAACTAGATCTAAAAATATTAAGTTTGCTGTTTATCATTGGGCTACTGGACGTCCATAACCTGATGAATAGAGAAAGATATACAAACGAAGACTTTGATAAGGAATTCAATATACTGAATAGTATTTTAGGAAAAGTTATTGTGTTTCATTCTCCACGGCTTTCTCCTACTGGGAGAAAGAAAAAAGGAATTAATGTAAATTAACTCCGATCTGTTTTTTCTTTACAGTATAGAATTTGGTTTCCAAAACCCACACAATTGCTCCTTCACTACACTGCAACACACACAGTTGTTAAAAACAACTCCAACCAATTACAACGAAAGGTTCAAATGCATCTTAGAATGTCAAGTCTCTCTTTCTGCTGCAAGAAAGGCTGGAAAAAAAGGGTTTTTTTATTTGTACCATGATATTTTTCCAACTGCATGGCCCACCTGGCCCTCTTCTCATTCTACCCTGCATCCACCAGCTCATACTCCAAACAGATGGAAGTATGATCAAGTGGTGGATTATTCACATCCCTAGTCTTTAATCCCAGAATATAGGCCTTGGTTTTTGCTTGAACCCTATTGCTACACTATTTGAAGGTTTACTTTATTGGCATCATTTCTAATTTATACTTCCAAAAATGTGAAAAGAATTAAGCTTTTCAGTTCTGGTTGAGAAATGTCTGACTCTCCCTTTCAAAATCTTTATCCTTGGGCATTCCCCTTATTTAAAGGTATTCCAGTTCAAGTCTATTTGAGCTCAGTTCTTAACAGAGTCATCTTTCTCAGAAGCAGCCCCGCTCAATAGCCTTGACCACTGGAGACTCCACGCACCGCAGTGCCCATATTGAATACTCCCAGGAAGGAAGACAAGAAAGAATTATGGGAGCCGAGGGGTTTTAAAGGACTTGCTGCCTTAGGAAACAGACCTGGCAAGGGAGCTGCAGCAATTCAGCTCCCTGACCTTTAGCTGAATTTTTCTCAGCAACTGAAATTATTAACAGGCTGACCGAGTAACTTTCCATGGCATGAGAAACTAGTTCAGAAGCAGATTTTGCTTTATACAAGAGAAAATGTCTCTGTATCAAGGGGATTAAAAATCCCAGTATGACTAAGACTGGAGGCTATAATTGTACATGCCTCTATGAGCTCATATTAACTCTATGACATGAGTGGGATTCAGAGTTTATCAGATGAATGGTTTATTCCATGTGAGGAGTTTAATTTTGAGCTGGAAGTCCTCTCACATGTTCTTATACCTGACCAAGCTAACCCACAATCTGGAGCAGTGACATTATTTCTTGAGAAGCTTTAATGCTCTTTAAAACAAAAGCTGTGAATGGCCCAAGTCCCTGTGGAGGAAAATCTTGCGATAGAATTCTGATGAGGGTTTTGACTGAGGAAAACTTCTGGATGTCATATGTGTGTTTCACAACAGAGTTGTAGGCAGAGAAATACTGCATTGAAAGAGGCTAAAGGGAGCTGAAAAAGTTAAGTTTTAGAGGAATAATTAAATCTAGCTCTAAATAACACTTCTCTTCAGGAGAGGTAAAGGTGGTTTTCCCATTGGCGAGAGGGGGTGAGATGCTGAAAGAGTCATGACTTGTCCCCAGCGATGCAAGAGAGAAATGCTGAGCTAGGAATTTCATTTCAGTGGAAGGGCCACAGGACGTTGCAGAAAGGTGAACAGCTTTCCTGGGATATTATCTGTTTCAGATAACCCAAGAACTCACGCTACTGGATTTTTGAAAAAAAAAGTAAATCCCCAGAAGAAAAGAAAACCTCTTTCTGCTTCAGTGCATATCCTGCTAAGAGTGCTGTCTGTCAGGAGGTACCTTACAGGGTACACACCAATTAGTAACCCACATGCAGTGATACACCAATCTTATGTTAATGTCAAATATTGAGCTCTGTTATGGGATGTAGACAGATACATACGGATGCTCCCTCCCTGGAAGTGCTCAAGGCCACATTGGATGGGGCTTTGAGCAACCTGGTCTAGTTGAAGATGTCCCTGCCCATGGCATGGGGGTGCTGGCACTAGATGATCTTTAATGTCCCTTCCAGCTCAAACCATTCTGTGATTCTATGATGTATGTTTTGCAGATGAGCCATTTAGAGCCCAGAAGAAAGATTACACACCAGTCTGAAAAGGGATTTGAGTTCAGCCTGTCGAGAGCATTCGGCACTTTGCAAGATGACATAAGGCTGTGTGAAAGTCAGTATTCAATGCGCTGTCTATGTTCACCCAGCCATTTGCAGTGGAGCTGCAGAACGAACCTAGCTACTGTTGAGCTTTACCTCCTGCTGCAAGAAATAAACACGACTGCAAATCAAGGATAAAATGAATCACAAAACGATTCCCTCGTTATTCCCCTCCCTGTTTCAGAAAAGAATAGATCCGGATTGGGACTGTATAAAATTCCTCCAAGTCACACGCTTGGGGTTATTTTTTTTCAAGTCTATGTCCTAAACAGATCTCCTGGTTCTCAAACTCACCTTGGCCCCAGAGGGTGATGCACTGCTGCTCGTGGGTCTGGCATATGCCATTGTAGCAGTAGCCATCTACCCTGTGGCACGCGTGCCCGTCGTGCAGGTAGACGTTAGCTGGGCAGTGAGGGCTGGCTCCTGTGCAAAACTCCGGTAGGTCGCAGGAATTACTTGACTCTCTGCAAGAAATCCCCGCTGGCTTCAACTGCAAAACAAAGAAAAACCCCTTAGCTGCTGTAATTCCAGTCAGAGCTATGCAGTGGTGTAACCCATGCAGTGCACGAATGGCTTTTTCCACTGGCTCTGCACCAACCCACCACAGAGGACAGTGTAAGGATCGCAGCTCTTGAAATGCATTTACCCTTGCAGGAGGTTTGGAAGGAAAAAGGGCCAAACTGAACTTGCAGCTGCAGACGTGGCTCGTGTGGCTCAGGGCAGAAGGTCAATCCAGGCTTTTGTTAGTTTTCAAACACGAGTCAAAGTTTTCAGTGTGCCTCCTGCAATCGTGCCTAGACACACAGGCACAGAAGCAGTTTGGGCTGGACTGCCAAGGATGCTCTGACCAGAAACCATTTCATCCATATGGCCATAACAAAACAGCAGTGGCCTGGGCAGTCAGCTGAACACAGACCATTATGTTAAGTGCTGTGTTATGGCTCAGGAAGCCACCAGCCCATCTGACTCTGGATTAATATCCCTGACAAGTTCCTGGGATGAAGGTGCGTTTCCTCCACATTGAGGAGGTCCCATTTTCCACGGCCATCAAGATCTTCCTCAACTTCATTACACAACTAGTCCATGCAACTGTTCTTGCCCTGATCTCCCTGCACAACTACAGTTTTTTTTCAGAGCTGCAGGCAACTAGTAGGTAAGGGTGGAACACGGCAAGCTGAACACTCATGTATCAACAACAACCACAACCACAAAAGATGGGTGTGCTCTGGGAGCAGCCCCTGACTTTTAACAGCATCACCCCCTGCAGCGCCTTCGGTAAAAAGCAAAAAGACATGAAGATTGATTTTGCTGAAAAGCATTTGCTAGCTGTTTGGATAGCTTGCTGCTACTGAACTTTTAGGCAGATGGTTGCCACAGACACAATGGAAACTCGCTGAATGCTTTATTAGCCCATATGCAAGAGATGGTCTGAGAAGTCAATAAGGTAAATGCCTGCGGCAAGCTGCCTTTTTATAGTGTGCTAGGAGTCCACAAGAGCTGATGATCTGCCATTAAAATATATATGCTGTTGAGAGAATTAATATTTTAAGAGTCTTCCCATAAAAAGAGCATCCAGGATTTAACGTGCCAGAGCACAACATCCATATAAGCACCAAAAAAAATCAAAGCGTACAAAAGTTCATGAAAACAAAGAGGTTTTGCATGGGCAAATGAAGTGGTTACAAATAGCACAGGCATCATTTAAAAAGTCTGTTCATCTGCTCCTTCAATAACTTACAATTTGAGAGCGTTTTGAATCGCTTACATGAAATGCAAGTGCCTTAACAACACCAATTTGCTCGTTCTCCACCCTTGCTCACTGCTCTGCAGTTGGGAAGACTGTGGAATTCTGCCCACCCCACACAGCTAAGAAATCTTTCTGTTGGCTCACCTGGCAGTCCTCGCAGCAAAGTCCATGTGCACACACTGCTCCTGGTTTCAAAGTACAGGTAGTTGCATTACAGCACCGGTTTGTACATTCCTAGATGGAGGGTAAATTTAAAGCAGGCAACTTTCAGTCACAACGAGCTGTAAAGCAAGGAGCTGCTTGTAGCTTCTCTAAGAAAAGCTAGACATGAAATTCTACAACTTGATCCAGAACAGTCTTGTCTGTCCTTAGGTTCAACAAGTACAATAATTGCGGTAAAACCAGAGAAACCATTGAGGAAGGCTGGTTTATTCCAGCTGTGGGTCTAATCCCAAACACCCCAAACAACTCAAGTATGCTGATACAATAGTAGGGTAGTTTATTTCCACCAATCCATCAGTGGAATGATTCCTTCGTCTCCAGCCAGGATCCAGGACCTGTGTTGCAGTTACTGAGCATCACAACTACAGCTCTCTATTTTATGGCAGTGGCTCACCAGACTTCTGCATTGCACAGAGCCTGGTGGCTGCCACAAAGACAAATGGTGACACTATTCCATGTAATCTCTTATCAGGCTATGCCAATACCAGAGCTTTGAGAAATGAAATGAGTATGAATTGCATCCTAACTGTTACATCCCAATTTCACACTTCGGGATTAGACGGTGTGGCATGTGTGGGCTTTTGCAAACTTTACTCTCAGCAGAATGAGCTGGTAGGAAGTTTCAGAAGAAATAATGGATTTGTTTTTTCCGAGATTATGCTCGCAAGCTGCGAGTTACAGCAGCCGCGCTCAGAATCTCATCTCTCTTAACAAAAATAGCAGCAGATAAAATTGCTCTTCAGCTGTGTTAAGTCAGTTCGACTTAACAAGGGATCACTAACAATATAGGGAACACAGGAAAAAAAATAAGTGGGTTAGAATGATGTTCACAGCCTCTTGTTACTTTATTGGCTTTTGTAAAGCTTTCCAACTGGAAGAGAGGGCAGCCACTGCACGCACAAATAGAGAGCAAAATGATTCTCAGCACTGCACTGTTTTCTTAGATAATATCTGCCTGAATATACGAAGTTAACTGTGCTGCTCGGAGGCAGTGGAACGACTTCCTGCCCCTATTTTTGATCACGCCGGAAGGCAGCAGGCTACGCAAATATTTCTGTGCAGCTGCTGTGTTTAAGAAGCAACGTTCCCGACGCACAGAAACACATTTTATAAATTCACCTCCATAGCAATCTGAGAAAAAAGCAGAGTGCAGGAAAGCAATGTCAGACCAATTAAAGCACTTCTGAAACAGCCAGCTCCTGTACCCCATCATCTGGCACTACAGCAGCCAGCCATGGAAAGCAATCGGCGTTCCCCAGACAGCTTGGGATAAAGGCACAGCTCTTTGAATGATGTTACTGCAGCCTCTGAAATTTCCAATTGCTCTCTCACTTATTACTCATTGGAGGGAATGAGCTTGGTAAATAGTTTTTTGTGCCCGGGCTATTAAATTGTCAGGAATGGTTTTAACATAAACAGGTGAGCAAACAGAAAAGGCTTTTGGAGGCTGGAGGCCGCCGCCTGAAACTGCTGCTGTGTTGTAGTTTATTGTTTTGGGTTATTATTTGTAACAACAGCCATGATGGGAGTTGGGTTTCTAGGTGTAGGTCTCCTGTGCTCATCAGAGCATCTCAGACAGACTAATGAAACGGCAATTCTAGCATCATCTATGTGATGTCAGATATTGTAGACAGGACATGGTGTTTTTGAGACCACTTTCCTGAAAACACAGGCTAGCCTACGTTGGGTCAGCCTAGAACCCTTCTAGCCTTGTGTCCCCCTGACAGCAGCCAGCAGAAAAAGCCTAAGGACAAGAAGGTGAACACACATACATGATAGTCCCTAGTCCTTCCTAGTCCCCTGGGCTCCACGGGCATTTTTGGCATGTGCAGCATTCAGTGGAAAGGAACTCAAATGTAATAGGCAGAGTCTGGGAAGCAGCTTCTTCTGCTTGTTTGGAACCTGCCATTCTCTAACTTCATTTGCACTGTTCTTGTCTGGGGGCAATTGCTCACTCTTTCCATTTCACTCACGATTTTATCAGCTTCTGTCGCGTTTTCCTTCATTTTCTTCTTTTCCAGGCAGAACCCTTCCAAAACTTTGAACCACATTATTGCTTTTCTTTCAGCCTTTTTCATTCTGCTTTATCCTTTCTGAGATCAGAGAGGGGTAGGAAGGAACTACATATGCAGTTTCAGATGCAGCACCCTGCAGATTTATGAAGGTTTGCTGGTGCTTTGTTTTGTTTTCCTATTTCTTCCTCAGTAATTTCTAACAGCCTATTTACCTTTTAGACCATTCTTGAGCACTGAGCTGACATTTTCATGAGACTATTTATTGCAATATGGAGTCTTGTTCCTCTATGGTTAGAGTCAGCTCAGAGTCTATCATCTTATATGTGAATTTGGAATGTGCCTCACTCTGCACTGAATTCCATTTGTCATCTTAATGCCCAGTTCAGCTGTCTCAGAAGGTTCCTCCACAGTTCTTCACAGCCAGCTTTCATCTCTACCATCCTAACTAATATCATCAGCAAATTCAAGACTATTCCTCTTCCCAGGCTGTTTATGAATATGCTGAATTGTGTAGTCCCCAGGACACATCCCACAGATACATTACCGCAGATTTCCTTCCACTGCATAAACCAGATGATTTATACCTGGTTGTATTCCCTCTCTTTTAACTCAGTTTTTGCCCATGCAATACCCTCTCATCCTACAGCTGCTTAGTCTCCCAAAGAAGCTTCGGTCTGAAGCCTCTCTGAGCTGCTACCGGGCTCAGGAACAGCACTGCCCCTTTCCATGCACTTGTTAAGTGGTTCACAGCACTGTGATGGGTTTGTAAGACAAGATTTCCTGGCACAAAGGCTGTGTTGACTTGTCCCTGGCATGTCACAGTTGTTCAGGCACTAGCGCTTAATTACATTTGGAACTAATTTGTCTGACTTCTGATTTACCAGTTTGTAGTTTTCTGATCCCGCTTTATAAAATTAGCCACATACGTCTCCTTTTGGTTCTCAGGGACAAAGGATTTTGGGGTTTTGTTTTGTTTTTCCCTTCTTCTAGCTTTCCACATCTAATCTACTTTAACCCTCCTCCCACAGACTCTGTAGCATGTCAGATATTTTTTATAATATAATCCAAAATTAAGTTGGAGCTTAATTGGTAATATCACCCGTCCTTGGTCAGGTCTTAAAAGTCTTGGCTGGGTGGTGGACGTATTCAAGAAGATGACCAGTGCCTGCTGCAGGAGACCATAGTGAGGATGGAGGTGATCAAACAGCTCCTACTGCATTAGCATTTCCAGGGTGGTCTGATGGGTGGGAGTTGTGCTCCAGTCACGACTCTCCACCCTTATGAATTCATTGCTGTCTTATCACTACGGAATGTCAGTGAGAATGGACCTCAACATAGAGCTAATTTTGTACTTAAAGGAGAAACATCCCTGCTAACCACCTACATCTACACATCCCAGACTGATAGTTAATTCTGATTGCTGATAAAATACAACCAGCATATGCTATTGTACAGCTTCCCATGCCGTAAAATGCTGCAACACTATTGACAAAAGTCAGCTGATATAAATGACCGGGCAGTGAATTATTAACCAATCTAACGGGCTTTTTCTGGTGCCACTCAGCTTATAGCAGTCATTTCCAAATTAATTTAACTGGGCCCAAGCTGCAGTTCTCCAATATAATTAAAAAGGAAAAACACAGAAAGCAGGAGGCAAATCAAAGCGGCGCTCGCTGACGTTAAGTGGCTTTGACGTGAAAAGGTATCGCTAACATTCAAAAGTGAAAATGAGAAAGATAACTGGGTTAAAAAGACATTTGCAAGCTGCTTGCACTCTATTGACTTCAAACAAGAAGATAAGCCTGCTTCCTCCAACCTTGTTACCCTGAAGAATGAGTGAACTGTCAGGAAATCCTTATGGCTTGTGTAAATCCAATACACTGCATAGACAGGATACAGCAATATCTCGCTGTTTTAACTACCCTGATCTATTTTGTCTGCACAACCTTATTTATCACAGGAAACAAATCCCTCATCTGCTGATATATTTAATTCAGAGATTCCGAGAGAAGTTCAATACAGCCAATGAGCACGGGATGCCAAAGGGATACGGATGTCGGCTCGGATATTATTTGACCCCCAGGATTTGCCTATCTCTTCCTGATCTGAGCAGTCCTCTGACACATTCACTAAACTAAATGGAATGATCTTTGAAGTAGTAGCAATCTTTCTGGGAGGCAGTAAAGGCTATTTCTGTTAGTAAGGTAATTGGCTAGCGCCAAAGAAAAAACCTCAGAGTGAAAGAGGGAAAGGTCTTGGACCTAAAAATTGAAGCCTCCACAATGAAAAAACACCTGGCCAATATTATTTACTATACTATTAGTATGTATTATTAATATATAATATCAATAGCTCATATTTAAATATCTATTTATATATATATTTATATTAATACATGAGTGGCTTCTCATATATGGAAACAAACCTTCAATTAGCACTGGATATTTTGAGAAATTTGAGCACTGTTAACAAATTTGTTTTGAGTTTGGCTAGTACTTATAGGAATGTCTTTTGTTAGGAACTGGCTAGTTGGTCCTGGTTAGTCTGTTGGACAAGCCATGAGAGAATTTGTTCTCTAGTGGTGAATCGAGCACGTTTGTAACTAAAGCCCTGCCTGGACTTCAGGAACTCAAATGCAAGTCAAGCAGAAACTCTCCACATTTCTGAGGACTTAAGCTCTGAGGTTTAAGCTGATAAGACAGAAGCAGAGACGGGAGAGTTTTGTTCTACACCAAATAGCATTAAACGTGCCAAACGAGTTCTTTCCTGTTAAAAACCTGTGGACAGGAGGTGAGCAGTGTTTCTCAGGTGGTGTCTTACATCAGGTTCCCCGCAGTCGCACTCCTCTCCGTCTTCCACATAGCCATTCCCACACTTCTGTCCACCGAAGGACTCCTTGACTTCAGGCAAGTTGAACAGACACATTCCCACTCCTTTTTCCAGGCTGTTTTCCAAATCCTTTCTGCTGCAGCTACTGAATACCATGGGAAACGGATAGCTAGAAAAAAACAAAACAGGGAGACACAGAAAAGGAGATGAAAATTATCAGATGAAAACATCTCCTGCCTGTCACACTGGTGACTTTTTAGCAAATCTGTGCAGGAACAGGAAGCAGAGAATGGCTTGGGTTGGAAAGGACCTTAAGACCATCTCGTTCCAACCCCCACTGCCATGGGCAGGGACACATCCCACTAGACCAAGTTGCTCAAAGCCCCATCCAACCTGGCCTTGAACTTGCTCCAGTGATGGAGCATCCAAAGCTTTTCTGGGCAGCCTGTTCCAGTGTCTCAGCACCCACATATTAGAAGAATTTAGAAAATTGTGTTCATTTTTTTTTTAACCTTTTAATATAGGATTGAGATACAGCAAATCATTGTAAAATTGAGCCAAAAACATTTATAATAACAAGGAAGAGAATTCCCATCATTTTCACTTAAATTTGTAGCTGCTGTTAAGGACTGGAAGTGTTCATATTTAGAATTCCCTTTCCCTCTTTTACACATGTAGTTACAGAGCAAATTTCAATTGTGGTCCTAAATAAATGCTGGGTTTGCAGGGAAGATGCCTGCATTTACAGGACTGCAAAACATCCTAATCCTTCTTGGAAAACTGAGCTTCAAATGGCAAATTCATTCATCTTGCTCTGCAGTATGGCAAACTTCCTGCTCTTTTCAGGAAAAAAAAAAAAATTAGAGGAAAACACCAAGTTACTTGATAAGAGCCTGCTTCTGCAATTCATCAAAGTTTTAAAACTTGGCATTTGATGCTCAGCTATGAGACAAAGTGGCACCTGGATCTGACCAGCAGTGTCACGTCCTGAAATCTGCTGTGCCCTCTCTGCACAGAGATGGGTACGCCTAATCTGTACCACAACCAGGTCATGAGACAACATCTCCCCTATGACTCGGTACCTTCGTCACTGCTGCTCCCTAGTCAAGCAGTAATTCAGTTTCATGGCAGCACAACCTGATGGAAGCCAAACTGATGATGGGTGGGCTTTATTCACTACATGCTTTGTATTGTTCATGTGTAGGGCACAATCTTTACTGACAGGCAAAATAATAGATGGAAGTTCTCTACTGCTGAACTTCAGACTTCGGTTAATCTATTGGTGTTTCTAATATTCTGAAATGAAAGGCTTGCTTGATGAATGATGATGCCTATAGCTATCAGAAAGGAATCGTTTCTATTAAAAAAATAAATGTTTGGCAATTACAAATGCAACAGAGCTTCCTATGCTGACATAAGGAGGTTAATTAGGATCTTCTAGATAGGTTATGGGTTCCTTACAGAACAGAATTCATTTGTGCCTATTTAAAATTACCACTTTTACAGATTCTTTTGCAATAAAACACCCAGCTCATTGGAAAAGAAAACATGACTCTGAAGAAAAAAACAATTTTCATGTACCACTATAGGGCTCATCTGGTTCAGCTAAACAGTTCTGTGATTCACTGACATATGACTTCAGTAAGTTAATAGGCATCTCTGTGTGAAAAGTTGATTTCTGGAAAATATAAATGTTTAGCAAAATGACAGAGTCTAAGATAAATAAAGACATTTCAGAATAGCATGAGGTAGGAGTGAGGCTGTTAGATGCAACCCTGTGCCCTAAGGGAAAAGAGGGAAGGTACTTGGAGTAAGGGAACAGAAAATAGAGGCACTCGGGAAACCTCCTACTGACCATTTTATATTGAGCAATTGGAGATGTTAACAGGACACCACAAAGTTCTGTCCTCCTCTGAGTTTACTTGGAAAAAAAACCAAAAACCCACCAAATTCTGCGTACGTGACTATGAACAAGTAGATGGATGTACACAGTTATCAAACACCAGAAAAACAACTGAAGCAACCCAGATACATCTGACTGATAAACCCTGCACAAAGTATACGAGTGCTTGATCAGACATGATCCTCATATCAAAGTATGAATAAATGAATACTGCGTCATCCAGGCAAGATCCTTCACTTTGGTGACACAGATTTACTGTGATATCCTCAGAGTTGGGACTGGGAGACATTCATACCTTACACTGACTGAAATCAAGTCAGGAACACAAGCGATGCATTTTTCCCTGTGCCACATGTCTCAGCCACACACGGGTCATGATATTAGCTCACCAGTCAAAACTGTCAGTGTTTTAGGGCTGTTCCTTTGTATCCATGAATGCTTATTTGCATGAATGTGAGATGTGTCTGTCCATCACCGGGAGAACAGAATCCTTACTCTCTACCAGAGGTGAAATAATGTCATTGTTAATGAATGAGGTTTCTGTTTCCCCCCAAAGGAACTTCAAGCTGTTTCCTATTTTGAAATAAGAGATCCATTCATCTTCTGGCTTTTCCTGCTCCTGACACTGATTTCCTCAGTTGACATCAGTGCAGCACATGTTATTTGATGAAGTTTTCTGAAAATACATTTTCTTTACCAAGTAAGCCCAAAATAAAGCAATACAAAACCAGAGATGAAGCCAACAAGTGGGAACGGAGAGCAACTGAAGGGCAACCACATGGTGCAAGAGAAGATCCCACATCAATGGCTGTCTGTTGGTATTTCATTGGAAACATAATTGATCTTTAATACCGTGATATTCTGACACACAACCATTCCTCATTTTTTTGGCAAAAAACAGAATTTCCATGTAACAGCCACAGCATTTGATCACTGTGATTTTTAGGCTACATTTTGGCTGTCTTTACAATTTTAAAGCTCTTTCATCAGAAGCATGAAATCCCTGGCAGATGGAAGGGGAAGCTACAGATACCAGATGTCAGTAGCATTAGGCACAATGTTAGAGTGAATCTGGAGCTTGTGAAAATGACAAAGTAATGGTCATGTGAAAGAAACTCCTTCTCTGAGCAAATGCAGGAAGCTTTCTTGCACTACCCTGTTACAAGACTTCAGACCTCACTACCTTTAGGGTGGGAAAAGATAATGGGGTCTTCATAATAAAGTCAGTCCTTGATCTGTCTCCAAGAATTCAGTAACGTACTAAACAGGGATATTGTGCTTTCTGGGGTAACTTAGACACTTACTCTATTGGAAAAACCCTCATCTACCAGCTCAAATAGGCCATTGGAAAACCTGCCAGAGGTAAAAAATTCATTAGCAAGCAGTACATTCCATTATTTTTCACTCAAGACTTTTTTCTTTTACAGTTCCTTATTTTTCTGCAGTTGGGAAGAGAAAAGAAATTTTAGGCCAAACTAATCCCTATTCTAAGATGCCAAATAGTTCACTCATTTTCTACACTGTTTAAATCTAGATTTAATACACAATTGGATCATTTTCTTAAAGCATTCTGGCTGTGGGTACAACTCTCCAGAAGTCAAACTGTGCCCAACATTACATCAATCTCGTCAGTAGGTTTATGGCAAGGAAAATTATGTCAGTCTTTCTCCCCCTCCTGAATCCACAGCATTCTTCAGTGTTGCCTTGGTGCTTAAAAGATGTGCTTAATCTCAAGCAATGAACACCTCAGTTCCCAGAAAAAATAGCTTTGACTGCTCCTGCAAATGAGAGCTTCGGAGTACTAAGAGGGTGCCTGGTAATTGATTCCTTTAGAAATAGAATCTGGTCTTGTCCCACTCGTTTTTATTTCAAGCACTCAAGCCATTCAAATGCCAGTTTCCTTTGTGGAGTTTGCATTTAGCCTGTATTAGATGGCTCTTTTCACCAACTAAGTGAAGTGGCATCGTCACTGTGTCAAGTCCCTTTTAAGAAGAAAGAGTTTTTTGTACTAGCACCGCGTTGCCCAGGATAGGCTTTTATTGCATGAACTATAAAAGTTCACAGAATCATAGAATACCAAGTTGGAAGGGACCACAAGGATCATCTTGTTCAACCTTTCTTGGCAAAAGCTCTGTCTAGACAACATGGCCCAGCACCCCATCCAGCCAAATGCTGGGGACTCCACCTGCTTCCCTGGGGAGATTGTTCCCATGGCTGATTATTCTCATGGCAAAAAAATTTCCTCTTGTATCCAGTTGGAATCTCATGTGACTCCTTGTATTCCTTTAATTACTGGAGCTTGGTGATAAGGTTGCTCCTGAGCCATCCTTTCCCAAAGCTGAACAAACCCAGCTCTCTCAGCCTTTCCTCCTATGGCAGTTTCCCAGTTGTCTGAACATCTTTGTGGCCTTTCTCTGTGGCCTCTCCATCTTGTCCACATCTCTTTTGTACAGCAGAAACCAAAACTGAACACAGTATTCCAGGGGTGGCCAGACAGGCCATCTGGAAACTGCATGCAGGGGCACTGACTTTAGCTGCAGGAGGTCTTAGCTCCATTCCAGACCCTACCACTGCATTGCAGCAATTACCTTAGGAAAGCCAACTGAAGTGAAACTCCTTTGGTTCCTCCAAACTATGTTCATCTACATCTTTACTTAGTAGCTTGGATCTACCTCCTCTGTGTCCCTGCAGCATAAAACACAACATATTTTGCTGTTTCTCCAGAAGCATGACCAAAGAGGTAACTCCATCAATGCTTCTGGCAATTCTCTGCGCATTGCACAGGAGGATAAACGGCAGGTTCACAGCATCGTGAAAACTAATATTTTGATTATTACTATTATTGCTATCCAATCAGGTGGTTTTTTTCCTCATTCAAGAACTGTAGCACTTTTATAAACTAATTGCCTTGTTCTCTCCAAAATGTTGGTGTATATATACACTCATACATCATACGTATATAGAAATTATGTATCTATTTATAGGGTTCATTTATTCCGGTTCATATCGTAACCTGATTATTCAGCATTGTAGCAATGTTTATACAGAGCCTTTTACTGAAAGGCCCTGAAGTGTTTTACAATTATTCACTCAATTGAAATGCACAACAGCCCCAAAGAGCTCTATTAAGTACCACCAGGCCTTCCTCCCTGAGGTAACATGATAATTGGAGATTATATTAATTTTAAAAGGGCATTTTGATTTTCCAGAGCATTGAAACAACTGTTGACTAGATAATTTCCAAAGGGGCAGAAAAATGGGACTAGGCTTTGACCAGAATGTTTGAAAACTGAAGGTCATACATGAGGCCATACCTGGAAATAGATAAGGTGTGAGCTGAGCATTTTGTGTTGAAAGACAAGAGGGGTGCTGAGTCCCAGCCCTCTGAGCCAGAAATTTCACTAGTCAAGCACCTGAATTTCCAACCTTTTCCATGACAACACATTGTTTGAACTGAACATTGCAGTGTCTCTTTATGTCTGTCTTGACCTTAGGACCCTTTGAGATTCACAAATACCAATTCTTACTCTCTCTAGCCTGCAAAATTCTTGATTTTTGGCTTCACAGTGGCTGACTTACAACTGGAGAGGAGTGGAGCAACTTAGATCCTTTTATGGGAGGCAGAAGATGTGAGTTTGAGCTCCCTCTTGTTTAGAGTCTACAGAACTACTTATGCACAAATGTGTAGGTTTTCTGCTGCATATCCCAGTCTTATATAGGCACCTAAAACAGGGGGGGAGTTGAGTTACAAAACAGAGATAGGGTTGCTTTCATTACTTTCTTTATAAGTGATACATCCACAGAAATAATGACAGCAGTAGAGAGAGCAAGACAAGAATAAGCCTCGAGAAGGTAGAAGCTCAAGTGACATGAATGTTTCTAGACCCACTGAGGTGTTGATCTCAAGGAACTATGACAATTCTCCAGCCTCCTCTAATTCCTGATCTAATTGACACAATTCTTTCCCACTAAAAAGCATCCCCCTTGCTTTTAACCTTCTAGACATTATTACTGGTCTCAATCTCTTGAAAACAACCTTTTATGGTCTCCTAAGAGATATGAGCCTACTAAAATAAAACTGAATTTGCTATTAGACGACATTTTTTGACACTTCAGACATTCTGTACAGCATGCATGTTAATGAATTAGTAAGCACAAAGAACCTCACAGAATTAAGTATTAATCGGGTGATAAAATCCAGTTTTCTCTGATATTGAAATAGGTGTTCAAATATTACAGATCCCTTCATGTGTCAAGTTCTGTCACTGCACATTATTTCATACACTTCAGGTTTTAATAGCAATTGTTTAAAATTAGAGAAGTGCCATAATATGGAAGGGCTTTTGAATCTATTATTTAAATAATGTCTTCATTTGTATGTACTTCTCAGGGAGAAAGGCACAAATGCAGTTTCAAAGTAGATCCCACAACGACAATAAAGGGAGACCTTAAAGGTAGCTTCAGATTCTCTCACACCCAAAGCTTTTGGAAATGGCAGACACCTAGGACAACTGGGAGGAGGAGGTAATCTGGAGGGCCCCTTGGACTCCTGCAAGATGTGCAGGCCCTTAAAAGCAGCAAATGATAGAAATTTGCACAAGGCACCAGTCCCAGTGCTGACGGGACACAATTTTTTTGGGAAGGATTTAGCTAAAAATGTGGAGTGGTTTTATATAGAATCAATAGAATGGTTTGGGTTGGAAGGGATCTTAAAGATCATCCAGTTCCCACCCCCCTGCCATGGGCAGGGACACCTCCCCACTAGAGCAGGTTGCTCAAGGCCCCATCGTGATGGAGCATCCGCAACTTCCCTTGGCAACCTGTTCCAGTGTCTCACCACGCTCAGAGCGAAGAACTTCTGCCTAATTTCAAATCTAAATCTCCCCTCTTCCAGTTTAACACCATTACCCCTCCTCCTATCACTATAAGCCCTTGTAAAAAGTCTTTCCCCAGCTTTCTTGTAGGCCTACTTCAGATACTGGAAGGCCACAAGAAGGTCTCCCCAGATCCTTCTCTTCTCCAGGCTGAATAGACACAACTCTGTAAAGTATCAAAACGGGATCTTTGTTTCAAAAGACACTAAATGTCTTACAACTCACACTTATTTTTCCAGCCTATTTTTCACTCTCTTGCTCCTCTTTTATAATATTAATCCCTAGAGCATCAATAAAGTAGAGCACAGAACTGGGCCACGTAGTTATACATGACATCAAAGCTCTTGCTGTCTGAGTTCATGGTCAGTGATTTAAAAACAAGCCTAGATTTCTCCTACAGCTTTTGTCACGTTCCCTACACGGTAGTTTTTACACTTCAAATAAATGGCTGTGAATATGTCGCGCTAGTGGTTAATTTAATTGATGTGTAATAGAAATGGCTTGTTGTGCCACAATGAAATTTTCAGAGTTATTGGAAGGAAAGTCTTTCCAAGTAAATGTTTAAATTCCACACACAAATGCTTTAGGTTCATGTTAATTTGGCCCTGGGGATAGTACAGCTTCCCAGAATGCACTCGAGTAATCTCACTTCAGGTGCCTAGACTGGATTGCCATCGCCCCAGCTGAGACTCGACCTCTCCCATTAAACTGAAGGTGAAAATTTAACTGCCTGAAATATTCAAAAAGGCAGATTTATATTACTGAACGTGGGACTTCAGGGCAGAAAGCAGCAATGGAACAAACGGCTGGATGGTTTGGAAAAGTACTTTCTGCAAAGGGACAACACTTAATGGCTTTATACAGCATGCACTGTCATGGCTTGGTATTTCTGCAGTCACAAAACTGCCAAATAAAACATTATTAGTTGCAGTTACTTCTACTTTGACAAATGTATGGCCAGAGAAGTTTTTTTTTCTGGTCAAGAGGCCTGTTGTGACTTCCATTGCTGCGTTCTGGGGGTGAAGCAATCCTAACCCAATTTATCAACCCTGACAGGATTCCGACTACACGCTGGAGTTATCTGCATTGCAAAAGCTCTATGGGAACTGAACTGAGACAACCGTTCTTCCTGTTGGAAACCAGACAGCCAAGGAAAGTAGCTCTAATCAGTTTGAATTTGCCTCTGGCTCATCTTGAGCTCTGTTTCCTTTTAGGCCACTACCTCATTAATAAAAATTTGCTGGATTGCCGAGAGTTCAGGTTTCACAATCTACTACTTATAATTTGAGGTTATTCCAATGCTGACTACAGTAAAAGTCAAAAAAAAAGGCAACAAATAGCAGAGGGAGGGATAAAAAGGCCAGGTCAGGTCTGGTCCCAGGCTACAGAAAAGCAGAACCACAGGCGTACGGTGCCTGCGGTGAAGGAACCGATCGATTAGAAGAAGCAAAAGCAGAAGGCCCTGTGTTTAAATTTGTCACACGAAACACAACATCCTCTGCGCGTTACAAGCAAATAAAAACAAACAGTCCATCCCGTTGCTCAAAACACCTTGCTAAAGATCAGCTTGCCACTGCTTTCTGGTTAGATAACATGCACAGTTTGACCCGGCTTGAAATGCTAGGGCAGCACTACCTCACAAGGACACTTCGTTCAGTTCCCAATGTGACTTTACAATCAGTTTTTGATTCACACAAGTTTTTTTGGCAGTTTTAGGCAGAGAAAATTCTGATTTTCTCTCATGACAAACCACAGAATTGTTTTTTCAATGGGTCGGGAGCAGACTGGGAGAAAAAAAGTTAATCTCACTCTGGGAAGGCAGTTTTGAGAGGATGACTTTATAGAGAGCATGTTTGGGTGAGGGAGAAGAACAAAACCATTTTTTCAAAAGCCAGAGCAAACAAAAGGGAATACCAAACCCGGACTGTAGTACAGAAAAATCAAACCATGATAGTTATTTATGGACATTTCCCTCTTTCACCAATATAAGCTCCTGTCCTGCTTGCGTGCATCCTTAACACAATTCGTGATATTCTGAGCCTATAGGAAAAAAGCAGCAGACAAGGTTATTCTCCCGGCCGACGTGAGCAGCTTGATTTAAAGACCTGCCACACTGCAGGTGCTTGATCTTGGCAGATGGATTTGGCTGAGGATGAGCCTGTACATCAGGTGAGTAGAACAAATGACAGCAAGTTAAGGGAAAAGGACTCTGTGGAGGGCTAAACCTCACAAGGAGGAACCCAGGCGCAGGAGAAGAGACTGGGGATGCAGCCCTCTGGAAGGGCAGCAGCAGAAGCATCAAGAGGATGAAGAGTAAGGAAGTGCCAGTCAGTGAAATGTGGGTGCTAAAGAAAAATGTCTGAGCCCTGCAAAAAGCTGGAAAGAATATTTACCTGGAGGACAGGCTCATATTGATTTCACTTAACATCTGTACTACCTGGTCTCTTAATAAATCAGAACTTCAAGGCAGGAGTATTTGACTTACAGGCAGCATGGCCCTTTTTTTTTTATTTTAGAAGATCCAAAGGAAAGATAATGAGGCATAACAGTGCCAGAAATCAGACTCCATTCCCTCAACATTTCCACCTGTTCTTCTCCACTGAGAAAAAAGGCAGTTTATCCCATATCACCTAAATCACCTCAGACAAATGGAAGTGGAATTCTTTCCAAAAAAATTCATAAATATCAAATAACAAGCAATCACTTTCTCTAGTTTCCCTTTTAGCTTTCACAGAGCTTGAATAAAGAAAATAAACTTAATAGCAGCAACATTGTACGTAATCATTATTTCAAGCCATGAGAAAAGAATGGATCCAGCCATGATCTGAGAGTTAGAGATCCTTAAGTGAGCAAATTTAAACTTTCACTGTCAGGAAAGCTGACAAACCTAAAGGAATCCATAGGTATCCTGATAAAATCCTGGCCTTCTATTGAAGTCCATAGGAGCCCTGGATTTCACATCTAGCCAGGAGATTACCAATGATGAAGATGACCAGAATTTCCATGCTATGTCAGAAGCAGCCAGAAAGGCTCCCTAGGACACCAAAGGTATTTCACCTCTTTATTTTCAGTGACTTTACACTGGAGTAAGTGGTTGCTCATCTTCATCTCACCGCTGGGGCTGTGCCATTCAGCTTTGAAAAGCTGAAATGAAGCCTACCTGCATTTCTGCCACAAGAAACCCACGGTCAATGCGTGTGGGGCTTTGTAATAGGCTCTGACATCAGAAAAGAAAAAGAATGACTTTCCAGGAAGCAATTGTTGGGCTAAAATGGACATCTTCCCTCTCTGAATTTTAAACATTTTGCACATCTATCGCAGACACAAAAGGCTCTGATTCCCATGACAACTGTGGCAAATGCAGCTGTAGGCATCATTTAATTACCGTGATTCAGGCTTCCCGAGTCAACATCAATTCCTTAAAGTGCTTCAGGGCATACAACACATGTTCAAAAAGCAGCATTCATGTGACCTTAAGAATATCCCCTTTAAGGTATGTTCCCATTTATACCCTGGGAATTTGGAATTCATTAACACCAATTAAAACTGGACATCATATGCTTAATTCTCCATGCACTGCGCTACAGATTTATCCCTGCAGGTTGAAAAGTGGGGTTTTTTTGATGAAACAGAAAGCTAGGATAAAGGGAAATGTCCTTATATGATTTGTTCTCATGGGTCATGGCAATAGCAGCACTGCAGGAGAAAAATGTCCCTCACAGAGCTGTATTTTCTATGGATATTACACTGACAAGACAAAACGCAGCTGAGCTCTCACATACCAGCATCCAAGCCAGTAAAACTGTGCCCATTCTGGATACACCACATAGCAGAAACCACGACTCGTCCTTTAAGTACCTGCTATAAATAATCACAGCAGAAGTAAAATGTGTTTTCATCTGAGACGGAACCTCTCTCCTTGTCAGCTTCACTTACAGAAAATGCGCGCTGTAAATCCGTACGAGTTCTCCTCTAGATCACACCAGCAAAGCCAAATCTCTTCAGTTCTTACAGCACAAATGTGAAAGACTAAACTAAAATAAGCAGCATCATTTTTTTTTTGTTGTATTTTTTAAGATTTGCCCTATAGCTCTGCATGCTAATTGTTAACAACTCCTGTAGAGGACTGGGAAACGTGCGATGTATGGCAACCAACGCTACTAATTCTTCAGTGCAGATCTGATTCACCACAACAATTAAATATATCTGCAGTGTTTGGAAACTATTAGCAAAAAGGAACACCAATTGCACTGCAGACACGGGACTATTTGGAGTTAAGTGGAAGACTGACATAAATCTACTCTGTAATCTCGTGGCTGCTTCCTACTAAAGGAAGGACCAGAATGCAATGTGCTGAATTACTGGGGCATGGGGATATGTTGCTTAAGTTTGGGGGTTTTTTTTAAAGCAGTTGCACTGCTGGCACAACAGACCTAGCTCTGTCACAAGCAATTTATTACATCAGTATATCAACTTTATTAAAAAAAGAAAAAGACAACAAAGAAGCCTGCCTTTGTGCAGAGCTCAGCTCAGACTGGTTTGGAACCATAAACAGCTTCAGAGTTTAATTAGAAACTGTTTACATCTTAAAGATAATTTCATTTTCTTCAAATTGTAACAGAGGTAATTCCAGATAGTTCTGCTGACTCCACAGTTTAATGTCTCTAAGCTGCCAGACTGAAAAATGCCAAGTGAGGTCTGCACAGCCGAAAACAAACTCAGAGGGGTCAGGAAATACTGTGCTAACTAATAATGGTTTGATTATCTAATGTTTAACAGCTCTGCAGCTACAAGATGCTGTGAAGTGTCTGGAAAGAAGAAAAGAGAATCAGTCCGTAAATTAAAATGTCCTTTCCCACACTGTATTTCTGAGTTCTGCCCCATTTCTACCATGATCTTTTGCTTTATAAAGAATTTTTTGCTTTTTTTTTTCTTTGTAAAGTATTGGAATAAGCAGTTTTCATGGAGTACCTGACTGTCTCCTAAAGCTAGCATGCTAGAAATCTCCAGAGGGTGTATGTTTTTGTTTCGGTAGACTCCAGTTCAGAGTCTGAATCCTCAAAATCAAGGTGACCTTATATCCTGCTTCCTTGAGACCATTTTTCAGAAAGAAGAATCATGATTGAAACTAATGCTTCATACAGTAAATGATATACATGACTAATCCTTCCCTAGCTTGCGCTTTATAGATGTTAACTGCTTTATTTATTTAACTACATTTTTCTAATGTAGTTCAAGATATTTTTTTTTTATGTGTGTGGCAGTTTAAAAACAAAAGTCAAACAAAAGCAGATGACAAAATAACAAGGTTCCCTGCAAAAGCATTTGAGAATCAACCCCACTGAGCAAAATGGGTCTCCAGGAGACATCAGCTACCCATCTATCATGCAAATATATATTTATGCATTATAGAATCAGCATTACTGTTGCTAGCCTTCTTTTGATGTGCAGTCCTAAGTCTCATTAATGGCAATGGATGATACACGAGGGAAGAACAGACCTTCAGCACCATCAAAGGACATCAGTTGTGGAACACACTTTAATGACAGGGACATCCCCCAGGCGCTGCCCTTGGTGGTGAAGGGAGAGAAAGAAGCTGCTGAGCTTCTCCTCACCCTGGCCCAATCCTGCTTTTCACAGTTACTCCAGTTGCATTGGGATAACTGTGAGCCTGAACTGCCACTAAATAACCCTCATTGCTATACTACTTCTGCCCCCACAAGCTGTATTTTTAACTTGGATGGTTTCCATCACCTGTAATATCACGTAGCCCCACAAAATGCTATTCCAGCTCGCCCGAGGTGGAAGTAAACTGCAGCACAGGAGCAAATAAGGTTGGGGTTTAAATCCACAGGCCGATTTCTCTGCCCAAATCCGTATTTCATGGTGTTCACTGGGGGTGTAATGGGATAATCAGAAATACCTGATGGCTTTTAGATAAGAGACCCTCTACAGAGATCCTGTAACTCACATGCACATGACCTATCATTTTATTTTACTTCAATAGAATCATAGAATCATTCAGGTTGGAAAAGACCCTTGGGATTGAGTCCAACCATTAACCCTACTCTGCAAAGTTCACCCTTAAACCACGTCCCCCAACACCACATCTAAAAGACCCTTAAACACATCCAGGACTGGTGACTCAACCACCTCCCTGGGCAGCCTGTTCCAGGGTCTGACTACTCTTGCTGTGAAATTTTTTTCCCTAACGTCCAGTCTAAACCTGCCCTGTTGCAGCTTGAATCCATTCCCTCTTGTTCTACCACTAATTACCCGTGAGAAGAGACCAGCACCAACAATAGAGACAACAAATGTCTAATCCAAGTTGTGACACCTCAGTGGCTCTGGGGAGCATTTCCAGAAGTACCCTCAGAACCCAGCAGTTTGGGAGAGAGGGAGTGTACTGATTGCTGATCTCCCGTAACACCAGCTACATGCGAGTGCTAAAACTTCTATTAGCTCTACTCTTATGTTGAGATGGAACACGGGAGAAATCTTACATCTGAGCATTGCAGAATCTGCATTTACAGTAGGAAAATCAGAAACCAAAACAAAATAAGATCTTCATCAATGTGAAAGTATCATGAACTGGGGATCGGGGAAAGAGAAGCAAGCAAAGAAATAGCTATTTTAGATTCTCTGTTAATATACTTGCTACTGCAGAGGTCTGTCAATAGAGGATAGAAATAAAATCAATTTTTCTTTGCCAGCAGAAATGGATGCTATAAACGACACAAACTGAAGTGTAATGCACCTCCCCTTGGCCACTGAAGTTAACACATAAAAAGAAAGTGTCAAATATAACTGTTTCTCTCTTGCAGGAAAGCTGCCTTTGAAGCACAGCTTCTTCTCCCAGATCACACAGCACTGTGGTTTCAAAACAGTTGGGAATTGGCCTGTAACATGCAACAAAGAACAAATGTTTCTTAACCTAATCCTTGGATGCCTGGGCTACTCACATAATGAACCTATGGACCAGGTTGTCACCAGTGGGGCAAATAGGAAGGTTACACATTTACAGTATCTTCAGTGCAACTCATGCTCTTACTTGGTGGCACTTTTTAGCTACTCATAGACATCTGCTACTATTACTCAGGAAAAAAACCACCATGTTTCCACTTAAATATTTTGGTTTGCCTTAATTGTAACTAACATACCTGGTGTTTGGTGCAGAATACCTAATTGCTCCTAGAGGGAATTAAAACATAGCACATAGCAATGCTCTTTTTCAGTGGTATCTGGAAGCAGCCCACCTGATGGTCCTTCCCATCTTTATTTTCCCCCCATTTCACCTCAGCAGTACTTAGATTGAGCCAATTAGTTTAATCTGGGACTGTCACTTAGCTGGTCCTTAACAGGTTGTATTTTGCTCTCACTTTAATTTACAAATATGCAGCTTCCCATTGGCTAGCTGTTTTAATTCTAAATAAAGGTTTCAATTTTACTTAAAAGCATACTGATAACACTGGGTGTTGTTTTGGATTGGTTGGTTGTGGGGGGGAAGTCTTCTCCAAGTTTCAACAGTAAATGAACTGGTATTTTTCTGCATACTTTGTATGATTTCTACTATGTGCTCTGTGCTCCTAATTGTTCTCCTCCCCCAAACCCTGCCTCCAAAAACTCAATAATTAAAGTGAAATTGTCTACCGAAAGGCAATTACTCAAAATTAGCTGTTATTTTCTACCAAGAGGCACAGTTCCATTAAAATCCTCAAAGATGATGATCAATAGCCGAGAGGTTAAAGAATTGATCTCAATTCCATTTCTCCTGTTTCTTCATTTACGATCACTACACAAAACCCGGTCCCCTGGCTGGAGCAGAGCCCCGAGCTATCCTGCAGCACAGGCAAAATGCAGATATTTCTACCAGCACCAAGTCACAGTGTCACAGTCCAAGCTCCATCTCCCTGTGACATATGTGGTCGTATTTATCTGAGTAAACTGAACTTAAAACAAAACCAAATCAGAAAGACACAATGCCTTTACATTCTAGCTGTAAAAATGGAAATGATAAACAGAAGATCCAAGATAACAGGAAAAAGGAACATGACAATGGGGAGCTGCTTCCTTGTTTATGTTACTGGTCCAGACCTTCCTGTGTGGCACCAAATGCCTTTCTCTCCCTAAGAATTCATGCCATCGCTGGGATGCAGACCAGTGTGTGCCTTGGAACTCCTCAAATGGAGAAAAAACAGGTCTGCTAGTGACCTAGGTTAAAATAAAAGTTTCTGAAGAGATATTTTTTCATTCAGACATCTGTTGCACAAATTGCAATAGCAGTGTCCTCTCACACACACCAGCTTCTGCACCTCTTAAATACATGCCCCTTGTTTCACATCTTGAAACAACAGCCCATGCAGTATTTTTTCCTTCCTAAGGATGCCTTGTTTTAAATTATATTGTATTTATTTCATCTCTTCATCATAGTCTTTGAGGAGAAGCAAATTACAGCCAAGGTAGAAATAAGAGTTGAAGTAGACTTACATGAGCTGTCTCCACACTGTGCTTGATGTCCAGTAGGATTTGGAACACTGGGCACAAAGTGACAGTGCTTGATGCTAGAGTTCAAGGGCGTTGGAAGGCATGCTCTTGCAGACACCACCATGGTTCCTCGGCACAAACCCATCCTGCCTTCCTACTCTTGGATTTCTTTGCAGGAATAAACTCTAAGTTGGGTGCGCTTTCCATTTGTAGCTTCAGTGCAATGGGGGAAGTGGGGTCTGCTGAACGGGTGTGTAAAAGGCCCTGATGATTTATAGCTGTGAAGACAGCTTTCAGCCTATGGTTAGAGCGTACACCTTTCCAGGTCAATATAGACTCATAGATTCATTTCAGTTGGAAAAGACTTTTCAAATCATCGAGTCCAACCATTAATCTAAAACTTGCCAATCCCACCACTAAACCATGTCCTCAGCACCTCATCTGCATGTCTTTTAAACACCACCAGGGATGGGCACTCCATCACCTTCCCAGGCAGGCTGTTCAACCACTTAACAACCCTTTTGGGGAAGAATTTTTTTCCCAAAGTTCAACCTAAACCTCCCCTGGCACAACCTGCAGCCATTTCCTCTTGTCATAGTGAACCTGATATCAGATGTGAGTCACAGAATCACAGAGCAGCAGGTTGGAAGGGAGCTCAAGGATCAGTATGAGGTATTTCATCTCACAATACATGGATAGTGAAAGAAATGGTGTGGGCACTAGGACACACTGGAGAAAAATCTCTATCATTCCCATAGCCAAGTGCAAAGGGGACTGGAGGAGAGGCACAAAGCAGACCTTTTCCCACCATCCTCTTTTCTATCAGCATGGTGAAAACCTGCTTCTGCCTACAGAATTGCAAAGAGAGCTGAAACAAGCAGCTCTACCCCAGGAGCCTGCGTAGCATCTCAATTAGCCAGGGCTGGGATGATTCAGCAACAAGGAATGATCCTAGTAAGAGCAACACATTTCTGCAAGAGGACAAGGAAAGAAGCTTTCATTACAGCAAGTCTTGGGACTCTGCAAAGGGATGGAGACCACGGTAGGGTCAGCATCTCAATCAGCTTGGTAAAACTAACTGTCCTGGTCCCTCAGTAACACCTGAAGCAGGATGAGGGAAATGGAAAGGCATCAAGGAGTACTTTCTGTTAAAGGGAAGAACATGTTTACAGTATCCTCAGCTTCCCTGATGACAAGTTGGTTGTGTAAGTCTTCTATATATAAACTAGAAGAGCATGCTCCTGGCAAGGACACAGACATGTGGGTGAGGGGAAGTATAAACCCTTGGGTTTACAGGAGGGGAGAAGTCTCACTAAACATTTTGCTTCCCTTAAGGCTGTCAAGAAATTTTGAGCACATATGAACTCCTAAGCTTTCAACCACTTTGGGGGAAGCCACCTGATTTCAACCCCCATGGAGATGCCTGTGCTCAGTTCCGATGAAGGAGCACATCAAAAGTACATTTTCAAAACTATTAAATGCACCAGCATTGCTAATTGGCATAATTTTGCTCTGCGGTTTGTGCTAAGTTCTGCTTTTAGTTGCAGTGGTATGAACCTAGACATTAGTCTTGGGTTTCACCAGAACTCTTCTGTGTTTATCGAGATGTCAGAGAATATTTTCACTCCTAAGCGTGGAAACTTCAGGGAGATACTTGGAAAACAAGAGGAATACTGAAATGGCCTTGCTGGCTCAGCCTAGACTCTTAGTTTTCAGATGCTGCCAGCTCAGTAAAAAGATTTGTAAATCTCTTTCAGACTCCTTATAACCTTCTTTTTCACTTGGAACAGTCTATGGTCAAAAGAATCTAAAAGAACTGGAGGAATGTCATTAAAATATATGAGTAAAAAATGGAACAACATCTCAGTATTAAAAATTTCCTTTTTGATACTATTTTTATAGCAAACCCCCAAACTTCTACAGTGGGATTTATGTGATTTCCATAAGAGATATTTGAATCTCTAAAAGGCCTGGAGTGCCACAAATCTTAGGATTTATATGCTCAATTCCATGTTACACAAAATATATTTTGCTGAAGCAGTGGGTCTATAAGGCATTTGTAGCACACACACAAGAGGTACACATCTTGCCGGTATCTTTTAAGAGTAAAAGCTATAGGAAGCTCATTAAAGAGGGTTTAAATTCCACACAGATCCCTGGAGATTTTTTCCACCAAGAAGACCTCTTCAAAGACTGAAATATAAGAACTGAAAGAAATGGCAGTAATTAAAGAAATCACTTCTAAGTAAAAAGCCTTAAAACATTCCCTTTTGCTGCACAACTGCACAGATGACTACAAAGTTAAGTTTACAGAGGCCTTTCTGCTATAACCCAGATATTTCCTACTCTTTTTAGATACCAAGTAAAGACTTCTCAGAGGGTTGTACTTTCTACAATAGCTTCAGCCCATAGATTTTTTTTTTTCCTTGCACTTTTTAAATTCACCTGAAACCAACAGAAATTAGAAGAGCACAGAGAGAGTGCCAATGAGTATACTGAGAGAGCAGGCTCTCTCTCTAAAGGCATGTGGTTTCCCTGGGATGCTCTTTGTTTTGATGTTTTTGCTATTCTAAGAATGCATTTCAGGTAGGGAATATTCATTTGGTCTTCCCTTAAACACGTACTTCCAGAGGTGAAAACTCTTCAGTGATCCTTGAATAATGGTGCTCAGAGGAATACTACTATTGGTCAGATATTGAGTAAATATTCCATGTGTTAATTTTAAACTGGTAAAATGCAGTTTGGCTTAAGGCGTGAAGTATTCTTCTGGAATACTTATTACAGATCGACAGCATAGTATGAAGGTAAAGCCTAAGGCTATAAACCTGATGTTAACATTTCCATTTATAAATCAATAATCACTGCAGACAAACCAACCTACTCAGTTCTGTGAATGCCACAACCCTTCCCCAGTCACAACTTGTACAGAAAGTTTGGTACAAATGCAAAGAGAGCATTAAAAAGCTGAAGTGTCCCTGACAGCCCTGTCCCCAAACTGTCAAACCTGGGGGTTGCTGGAGCTGGGCATGGTGTTGCTGAAAGAAGCACAGCTTTTAACTTGTTGGATGCTATAGAAACCCCAACATAAAGTGAGAGGCTTGGACTCATACCTGAAGAAAACACTGAGCAAGTATGACCTTGATCTGTCCATACCCTGAGCCAACCCAAAGCCAAGTGTCTGAACTGAAAGAGGGTAGATTAGATTAGCTATTAGGAATGAATTCCTGACTCTGAGGCTGGTGAGACACTGGAACAGGTTGCCGAGCAAGGTTGTGGATGTCCCATCACTGGATGTGTTCAAGGCCAGGTTGGACAGGGCTTTGAACAAGCTGGTCTAGTGGAAGGTATCCCTGCCCATGGCAGGGGACTGGAGCCCCCTGATGATGGGGGTTCTTTAAGTCCCTTCCAACCCAAACCATTCTGAGATTCCATGACTGGCACACCCAGCGCAGGGGACAGCTTCAGATACAGACAAAGGACTCTGGTGCAGAAGGCAGAACCAGGGAAGATTTCTCTAGCCTCCCATCAGAGATACCTTCACAAGATGAGTTCAGAAGATGTCTAGAAACTTCTCTCCTAAGAGCACTACATGTATTTATTTCCATAACTGGAGTAACTGGCTGCCCAGACAAACAACTCAACTGAGATGACTAAAACTTACATACATCTTTCAGAAGCTCAGAGCCCAGACCTGTCTGCCCACTGCTTACCAGCTCTCACAACACCTCACCTTAGAGCTGTGTTTCCAATTTCAGTTTGTTTTCACAGCGTGCATACGAACCCTGATGCGCGGCAGAATGCAGTTCCACACGGATATTTACTACCTATTGTTTTAGAAGAGCCAAGTAATTTTTCTTTTCCAAACTGCAGAAATCACTCTCATTCTCCTCCACACGCACAACCCTCTTTTGTTTGTCTCTTAACTTGCTGTGCTTGGCCTCTGGCCAGAATCCCTTTTTCTGCCTTGAAGGAGGGTGACAGCATGCCTTTGAAGAAAAGCCAAGGCTGCTGTTAGGCTGACCAGCAGGGAGCAATCCTGCCCAACACTCCCTGGCCTCTCCCAAATTGCTCCCCTTCTTTCCCAGAAACAGTCTTGGAGAAGGCAGAGGTTGAGCTGATCGTAATTCCCAGAAGAGATTTTTAAGCAACAGATGAAGTTTAAGCACACACAGAGAATGCTGGAGATGGAATAGAAGATCATCTAGACCATCTTCTTGCCCTAAGGCAAACCCGGCCATACCTACAAGACACTTCTGACAGATATTTGTCCGACTGGTTCTTACCCGCATCCAGTCACAGGCAAGCAGTCCGGTCTAGCACATCGCTTACCATCAGAAAGCTTTGGTTAATCTACTCTCTCTGACTTTGATTTAATCCCATCAGTTCTTGTCTGAATACGCCCATGGAGAACTCGTATTTTAAAATACTGACTAGTTACCCTGGTCAAGGTGCCTGTACTTTTTGTGTCTACAAGAAGACTGTGCTTCTCCGTTGACGTGGTAACTTTGTCATCAGCAGAGTAACTGCTCAGCACCGCCCCAGAGAGATGACCACAGGTTCATTGGCTTTAGTTCCCACAGTGTCTGCTGTCTATTCTTGGAAGATTTCCCTCCAGCTCCTGAACAGCCCTAACCCCACTGGCTTTGCAGATTTAATTTGCTCACATGCTAAAACAGCTATGGACTCGTAACAAGGCGGGGAAATGCAAAAGTGTGCAAAACTAAAAACCTTCTCTGCACAGAACAAAGGCTTTATGGAGAGTCTAATAATATATTTCCTGCATTACTTTATTTCCTACACATTCATCTTAGTCTTGGCCTTGGGATGCTGCTCATTTCCTATTACGACTGATACTCGGCAAGATGAGAGAAGGTGAAATTCTGATCCAACCCTTGCAACGCAGTTTGGTTTTTCTTTTCTTGTTTTTTTCAATTAACCAGTTGCTTACAGCATTTCTGTCTCTCACGCTGGTAACATGGAAACACAAAGGTACAATAGTACATGTCGTGCTCTGATAACGAGTTTAATTGTTTTTGCTTGAGGGGGATAACTGCAAGAAGACAGGTGTTGATTCCCTCTAAATGTTCCCGAGACACAAAATGAAACTAAAAATTCTTCTCTATAACTGTAACTCACCCATGCTTAGCCTTGCACTTACCCAGTGGAGGGGTTCATGATGCAACCCCCTTTATCGGTAGACGCTTTGCAGTTACAGCCCCTCTCCAACGTATCGTGATTCATTCCAAAATTGTGTCCCAGCTCATGAGCCAGCGTGACTGCTGCACCTAGAGGGTTTTCTGAGTGATCCTTAAATAAACCAAAAGAACCAGTCAAGTCAACATAAAAAAAAAAAACCAAAACAATTCAAAATACACATTCCCCCCTCCAGATCTCATTGTCCACCCTTTGAAATGTTTTATAAACTTACCAGCTGTGGGCACACAGTGTTGTTAAATGGACGGCATTTTAAATTCATCCACACATACCAAGTACATACTGAGAATTCCAGGGCAGCCCATCTGTCCTGGCCACCCAGTTTACCCAGCAGATTAGACATTTGAGACCATTGGGAAGCTCTGAACATCTGGGCCATCTTTACTTAGGGCTTAAAATTCCCCTGCTCAATAAATCCCTCAAACTCCTAAGACATGGTAGAAAACTGCCACCCAGATGTGGAGTATTGGGAAGGGGAATCATTTACGGGTGAGAATGTGTGGGATGAGGGAAAAGTGAGAAGATCCCTCATGTGAGGAGACAAATTACAAATGCAGCAAGAGATGCTACTCAATCTATTTAATATTCTTCAGACTGTTACTTTAACATCAGAAAGTCCAAGATCTCCCAAGCCTTGTAAGAAAAAACAAGTACCTATGAAAACTTCCTTTTTAAAAGGAAAGGGCAAAGCAAGTCAAACTCTTCAGTGGCCTCTTATTAACACCTATGAATATTCTAAACGTTGCAAGTGTCAAACTGAAATATGAACAGTAATCCTCATTGAAATGCTCGGTTTTGGGACAATTATTTCTGAGAAATTCACTGCATGATCTGATTACAGGCTGCTGATCAGACTGATGATTTGGTTTAGCCACAAAATAAGAGACCTTTCCACATCGATCATTTTCCTTGAGGGGAAAAAAAAAAATCCACTGTACTCATATGAAAGCTTTCCCTAAAGGCATAAACATGTAATATAAATGCATGATCCACTATTTATTAGTCAGTAAAAGGAATTACTTTGTACAGCTGTCTGCTCTAAAAGCGTATATGAATATATTCAGTTTAAATAACTCTTTTAGTATCATCTAAGCCAACCTTCAGACTAAAAAGACGTGAAAGGTAAAACCGTCTAAAACATTAGCTATATATTAATGAAGCTCTTAATACGTGACTTGGGGCAAATTTGAGAGTTTCTTCTTTCATCTGCCTGTGCTAATATTTTCAGTAAATCGTTCCTCAAACAGAAAGCAAAAATCAAAAAGAGAATACAGTCATTCCGAAAACAACACATTACTCCTTCTGCATTTGGAATAAACTCAGAAGAGTTTTATCTTTTAACAAAAGACCTCTTTGAACTTTAAAATTTAATAGAAAAGCCTTCTGACTAACATAACTGCCAGTTTGTGTGCAGTTATATTCCAAGATGCCTGTTTGCTGAGAGGAGCTGTACAACCTGTCCTAGTGAAAGAAACAACGGAGCAAAGCTAGGCAGCAAAATAATCTGTAATAATCAAGAAAATATGTACTCCTACACAATGCCTACATATGGAGATGTCTTATCTAGATACGAGTCACATACAGATTGATTTATCATTGCACTCCTACTACTTTATGAAATATTTAGAGAATTCAATTGATCTAACCTGATGACATAAAAAGAGCCCAACCTCTCACTCAACTGGAAAACAATCCAGGACCGAAAATTAGGAAAACAATGAAATAATGTCATAGAATTTACCAGTGTCACACTGGAGTGATGCCTTGAAATCAGGGCTATGTGGTCAAGACAGAAAAGCCTCTAAGCTTTGAGCTACCAAGACAGACAACGATCTGAGCTCAGTTTTATTTCATTTTGCCAGTATCTCCTCTACTTACTGAACAGAGATTATATTTATCTGAACAACTCTAAAGCTGGCAATTAAAAATAAAACCAAGAATTCACATGGTCCACTCCAGAACTAGAGCAATAAATGATCTGCAATGTAATTTGGGTCTTGAAGAGGCAAACAATTATTATAGTCCATGCGGTTCTCATTACTTGCTCAGATCCACTTGGAATGCAATTTTATCAGTTTCTAGAGAGGGTTTTTAAAACAAGGAATGTGATGTCTCAGCAAAAGAGGTTATTTGAAGACAGCATAAATGAAGATTATCAAAACAAACAGTGACATGTCCCATTTGATACTGAAACCATTTAAGTATCACATGGACTAAAGAAATGAATAGCAATGTGACTTTGATTTATTCCACCAGGGTCTTTTAAAGTTAACTTGAGCAGTAAAAGTCATTACCAAACAGTTTCACAACCACTGAATAAGCAAGCATCTACTGTTAAGACATTATAAGCTGCTGCACAAAACATGCAGCTGCCTTCAAGCTGAACTCTGCTTCGTTCCACTGAGGTTCAGACCAAACTATAATAATAAAACACTGTCACCTACAGCTAGAACAGGTAAATGCCCCAATCCTGGTACTTTCCATGCAATAAGTTTCCTAAACCATGCTTTTCTTGCATTTAAACAGTTCACTGAAAAGGAAGTGCCTCAGTTCCACACTTGTCATTTAGCCTGACTTCCCACCTAAAGTCAATAGAAATTTGACATGAGTGAGAACACTACATTACATTACATTACAGTGACATAGCAAGATTTTACTTTCAAACCCATGAATTTGGTGGCCAAACTTTTGAAACAGAATGCAGACCGAGTCACGTGTCAAGGACTTGCTTTAACGTCAGCTTTTGTTTGGTCTTCCCACAACACAATAGAACAATCATAGTAAAATACAACTATAGTGCTCTTGAAACACACCAGAAGCCTTTCATACTCAGATGCTCATTCTCTCCACTTCAAGTTTCTCTTAAAATTAGTGGGAGACAGGGAGTCACCTACCACTGAGACAATTCAGCCCTATAGAAATTAGAGGGGCAGGTTCTCAAGGGAGGCATGACAGAGGAACTTACATCACATAGTAGAGCTAAGTAGCTGCAAAAAGAGTCAGGAAAACCAGATCACACAAGGGTGGCTCCAGTTTTTGTATTCAAATGTTGTTTCCCTTGCAATCGCTCCATTGTCTCTTCTTTCCGAACAGCTTTGAGAACTGGGGAGCTTTTTGGTATTGAGTGTTCGGGGCAGGATGGGTAAGAGGTTGGCTGAACTATAAGGATGCTCTCTACAACTACCTAAGATCTTTACAACTACATAAAAGGAGGTTGTAGTGAGGCTGGTGTTGGTCTCTTCTCCCAAATTACTAATGATAGGATGAGAGGAAATGGTCTCAAGTTGCGTCAGGGAAGGTTTAGGTTGGATATTAGAAAGAAATTCTTTACTGAGAGAGTGGTTGGGCAATGGAACAGGCTGCCCAGGGAGGGGGTGGAGTCACCAGCCCTGGAGGGGTTTAAAAGACGAGTAGATGTAGCACTTGAGGCTATGGTCTAGTGGTGAGGGAGATGTTGGGGTGAAGGTTGGACTCGATGATCCTAGAGGTCCTTTCCAACCATAATAATGCTATGATTCTATGATTCTATGATTCTATGATTCTATGATTCTATGATTCTATGATTCTATGATTCTATGATTCTATG
>WUAM01000356.1:1631434-1682006 GCA_024336885.1 Actenoides hombroni
TATATATTTCTGTAGGTACTGGTATATAGAAAACTTGGTTTTGTATACGCCTGAATCACACTTTGTTAAGCAGGGGGGAAGGTTGGACAGCTACCCATTTGGGTTTTGGGGGTGACCATTTGCTTGTTTGGGATTTGTCTCCTGTTTGAAAATTTCCTTAAAGAACTGTTAAACGTTTCAAGTTATGCCGTGCAAACCTTGACTTAATTTGCACCTCAGAAATGTTTCAATTCATGGAGGTGGAAGTCTCTGGGAAACATCGTGATTCTCTGCTCCACTGGGTTTCTCCTGGACCAATAAATCAGTCTCTCCTCTGTCAGAGCCCTGAGAGCACTCTAAAGTAATAATGCTGATTCTTGTTTTCTTGTTACTGGAATGAAGTATTTGTTGTTTCTGTTTAAAATGACAGTTTCCAGAGCAAAGAGGACTGACTTTGCAGTAAAACACACTGTAGCATATTTTAAAGCTTGTGTTAAAAATCAAAAGGACAAAACAGTCATCATTAAGGGCATCTCTGACTGCAGATAAAGCCAAGGCAGTGGTTGCTGGCCTGAGGGTGAAATGGATATGATGGGGCTGTCAGCCTCATATCTGCTTTTGCCAAGATTTGGAAGTGCACTGGGAGAGCCCTTCAGCTTTTTTCTTCCTCTGTTTCTCCTTTTCCTTTTGTACCTATTCCCCTACGTACCCAGTGAAAAGCTGTAACCAGCACCAATTAGAGACTTAGCTTCTAAAACCACTATGCGACTGAAGCTTTTGTCTGGTCTACAACTTTGACATGACTTTCTTCAAATGATGTGATTTGGTTATTCTTTTCCACTCTTTCCTATACCTCAGCTTCCTCACTCACCTCATAAGTCCTCCCAGTCTGAACCATCTATATATAACATCTTCCATAAACACACAAACATCACCCCCAGCTTGGCTTGTTCCCTACTTTTCCAAGAGGCTCTGCATGGTGGACCAACCTCACCTTGCACACTAGTTAAGAAGAAAGGAAATGCTGGGGCTTCAAAGGGCTATATCTCTAGAATTATCCCATCACATGGATTCTCTTGAAGCAAAAGCCTCAGTGTTCCAGGTTCCAGGTTAGCCCCATGAAACTTTGAAGAACTGGGAGCTTTGAAACCATGCAAACTCTGAACATTGTGTGTTCCTGAGCTCCCACCTCATTTATGTAGGGATCTGTAGTTGAGGAGTCCCGCAGAGCTGGAGAGAACCACCACACCACCTCGGGTGCTAGAAGTTTATACAAAGCTGTAGGAAGCATGGAAGTTTTCAGCATGTGCAGGCTCAACCTGGAGAATATCTAAGTGATTTTTAGGGCTCCATGGCTTTTTGCCTGGAGTTGAGCTCTGAGGTCACCAGCTGAGCCTGCCAGTGGCCTACAAGCTCTGCGAGTCCACATCTAATTTTATTTAAGGCACTTCTATTGCAGAGCTTAGTTAATGTAAAACTCCTTCCTCTCCATTTTGCACAAAGCAGTTAAAAAATTTTTAAAAATTAAAAGAATTCTGAACAAAAATTTTCCAGAACTGCTTCCAGAAATTGCCTGAAGATGTTTACTTCTATGTTCATTGTGTCTAGCATCTAACAACAGCATTACCAGTAATATATCTTTGAGGGAGGCTCAGGTAGAATAAATGCCACTATTGTTTGTTCTTGTTGTCTGGCAATGTAATAAAACCACAGCACTGTAAAGATGGAAAATAAGGCCTTACACAGGAGTCTCTGTAAATACAGAATAAAATCAATATAATAAAAGATTCAGGATAGAGTGGTGTTGCCTGTAACACTGATATACCCAAGTACATAACAAATACATCTTCCGGTTCTCATCCTTTGCAGCACCTTAGCACCCGATTTAATGATAATCAGGAGCATTACAAAGAGTCAACAAAGGTCATGCTATATTTTAGTGCAATATTTTGATTTTTTTTCACTATAGAAGCTATCCTTTACAAGCAATGTGCTTGCAGATAATGATACTATTGAGACTGACAATGGAATAAATGGGGCTGGTGTTCAGGCGCAGAATACGGTACTATAATGCTTGAGATTGTGTTGCACCAGTTGGGCCAGTTTCAAGTCCCATGCTTTTACCACTTACCATGACGACCCCTCCAGACTGCTCTGCAGTGCACATGCTCATTATGGGCGCCATGCCAATGGTGGTCCCTTGGAAGTACACCCCACTGCAGGAGGGTGGGAAAGGAGAAAAGAATCATCACAGAATCACCATTCAGTGCTGAGTTATCCCCCCCCCCCCATTATTTTCAGTCTTGTATTTCTGCCAATCTCAAACATAGGTCAGCTCCAGGCAGTTGCAGGTTTAAAACAATGAAAAGCACAGACTAGTTGTGCTGAACTGACAAGGACAGCATCCCTGCTGCAAGAGAGATCCATTTGATTCCTGTCCTTTGGGTTTAGTGTTGTAACAGGGCCTTTCTTTCCTCTCTTTCTTCCCTGACTGAAGTTGGGAATAGAAATACAAGCATAAAAATAACATCTCTAGCTCAAAGAAGGGTTATTTTAATGCAATGAGAAGTTTATATGCTACTTGTTATCACACAGAGCCTAGAATGTAATCATTCCAAAGTATTATTACACATAGAGAGCAATCAAATATCTCATGAGGGACAGTTTGGAAGGGCTCACTCTCTTCTTACACAGATAATGTGAGAATATCTATGTAATGAGCAAAGAGCTCCTTTTAATTACTAAGACCTCAAGTATGTTTATCTGTATAGTATAAAGAATGGTTCACTGATCAAAATGAGACCTCGTTCAAGAAAGAGGTGTGGGGTTTTTAAGAATGTTTTCACTTGGAACATGGTTACTCGATTACTTTAACCCAGGGAAAAGCAGCAGTGTAAAAGACACGTGTGATTTAAGTTTTAAGTCACAAATGCAAATGAATTGTCCAATTTAGACTGCATTTTCAAGTTTACTGAGGTCTTTCTTCTAACAAACAGGCTTTACATAGTGCCCCCTTAGCTCTGTATTTGGGGTGAGGGCAGGACTGCCTTTTCCAGTAACAATTTAGACTAAGACCAGCTTAAACCGCTTGTAAATTCATACCCTAAGTATTTACCAGCTTATCACACATCCCTTGGAAGCACATCCCACTGCAGGAGCATGGGAAAGGAGAGAAGGAGAAGAAGAATTATCACAGAATCAACTCATATCTACACGAGTTGCATTCAGGAAAGGTGTACAAGTAACAAGGTTATTGAAGAGCTGTGGAAGGAAATTCATCTGAAGCATCTGCTGCAGGGCCCTGCAAAGCACTTTTATGTTTGATGTTTGCAGAGGGGAAAGACAAACCCTCAGGAGCACAGATGTTTCTCCCAACAGCTTAGCAACGGGGGAAGAATTCAGTACAGGTCTTCTCGAATCACTGAAATCCCAGATGATGTCAGAGGTAGTGTCAAGTCTACCTTATCAGCTGTGCGTTGTCGTGGGGTTTACGAGGTAGTAGTTTTAGCTTTCTCCAGTCCAGAAACTCATGGAGGCTGGTGAAAGGGTCTTGAGAAATAGAGCACTTATCCATGTCATTCCAGACTTCCACTCCGACCAGGGCTACTCGAATATTTAGTGACCTATAGAACTAATGAGAAAATGAAAATAGAAACATGTCTCTAAAATCCATTTCAGACCACACTGGATTAAAACAGAAGCAAAATGTGCACATAAACCCTTCTTGCAGAGGCTTAAATGGTCTCTTCTCCAAGGCAAACATGAACACCTGACAGGACTGACTCAGAAAATACTTCCATAAATTACAGAAGACAGTTCTGACCTGAGTAAATACCCATAAGACATTCAAAGAGATCCAGAGACACACTACTTTTCTATGTCCCACCCAAGTTTGGTATCGTCCTTCAAGATGAAATGCTTTAACTACCTTCACATGCCATTCACATCAGTGTTCTCAGCACAGGAGAGACAAGGGCCTGTTGGAGTGGGGCCAGAGGAGCCCCAGCAATGCTGGGAGGGCTGGAACCCCTCTGCTGGGAGGGTTGGGGGGTGTTGAACCCAGAGATGAGAAGAGTCTGGGGAGACCTTCTGGTGGCCTTTCAGTGCTTAAAGGGGCCTGTCAGAAAGATGGGGACAGACTTTTGAGCAGGGCCTGTTGGGACAGGACAGGGGGTGATGGTTTGAAACTGAAAGAGGGGAGATTCAGACAGGAAAAAAAATTATACTGTGAAGGTGGTGAGAGCCTGGTCCAGGTTGCCCAGAGAGGTGGTGGCTGCCCCATCCCTGGAACCATCCCAGGTGAGGTTGGCCAGGGCTTTGAGCACCCTGCTCTAATTGCAGATGTCTCTGCTCCCTGCAGGGAGGTTGGACTAGGTGACCTTGAAAGGTTCCTTCTCACCTAGACTATTCTATGATTCTATGATTCCTTCACTTCTGAACAAATTTGTGGCAGATGACTCCATGGCTGCCCTCCATCAACGCAGTTCCAAAGGCAGAGGCAGCTCTGCTGTACCACACTTGTGGATCCAAATAATAACTGAAAATTTAGCCAGAGTCATCGAGTCTTGCTCACAGCAGGTAGAAACACATGATTCTAGCACTGTGGGCGGCATACACTATTATCCCACTGGTAAATGCCACAGTTGCTTATAGAAGGGAGCTGGAGCAGCATTAGCAATGGAGCAGAGATAACAATTCTAATGTGAGACTAATGTGAAGATGGATTCAAGAATCGATCAAGTCCAGATTTGGCTGACACTCCGAGAAAAGCATATACTAGATCTTTGTCTTGTTTATATGCATTACAGTCATTTGGATAACATTGGCATTCACTGAGCATAAATTAAGGATGAAACATAAATATATTATAACATGCGAAATTAATTTTGAGCAGGTAACGTATAAACACCTGTCCTCCAGTAATAAGTCAGCAAGACAATTATGGAAGAGGTGGAGGAGTCTTCAGCAGCTTGTTTTTAATCAAGAATGCTTCTCCTTGAGTTATTGCCCTTGAGGTATCACTTGATTAGTTCTCAGCTAAATTAAGACTCCCTCAGTTATAATTTCACTACTGGACTCCTATTTTTTTCTGGGCTTACTGCACAACAAAAATACACTTTAATTTGTTCAGAAAATACTGTAGAGAACCCTTAGCCTTTATTGTTTATTGTAAAGAAATTACTTCCAAAGAAAAAAATAAAACATCAGTGTCTGTCTCCTTCTTATCTTCCCTCTCACTCAGACATCAACTTCTGCTTCCTTAAGCACTGCATATTTTTAATTCTGCCATCTTCCTTGAGCTATATAACTTACTTATTGTGTCTTCACAGGTTCTTTGTTGGCATTGCAATTGGACCATCCCTTGCTGCTGCAAAGGATTTGGTTCTCAGAATTCCTCCTCAAAATAATCCTTTCTCTACGGGCTGTTCTGTATGTGATTAGCCCCATCCTTTTCCCAAGTTAATTAAATCCTAGGGCTAAATTGCACATCTCCTTAGGGATAGTGCTTCCACAGATACATGCATCCCATATACAGCAGAGCTCGCAGCTTAGTGTGTTAAAGGGCATATGAAAGGTTTAAGTTCACTTAAAAGGGTTGGAGAGAAGCATTGCTCTGAAATACTGGAGGAAACAATCTGGAAGAAGCAGGGTTAGCTCCTTGGAAAGGTGGGTGCATAAGGAGATGTGGCAAAGGTTGTGAAAGCTGCAGATCTGAGCATGGTGGCTTTCTTAAGTTACCAGTAGAAGAAACAGATTTCACTGCAACATCCTTCAGAAAGTATAGTAAGTTTGGAAAAAAAGGAAATAATGCTCATGTTCTTACCTTATCTACATAGTTTGCAATTTCTATCAGCCTCTGCTTAATTTTCTCCACGTCCTTGCCTTGTCTCTGAAACTTGGAATGTAAAGAAGCAATGTACTAGCAGCACAAATACCACAGATTTTCCCCCCAGGGGCCACCTTACTCTGCCAGCACTGTTGGTGATGTTTGGGAATTACATGGTGCCACCAAAGGCCTATGAATGAATCCTGATGGCTTCATGGGACCACGGTCTGCCTCAGAGCACGTACAGGCTATGGAATAGGATTTTGGTTCTCACTAAAACATTATAAAATCCCTAAGTCTTACACAGGATCCTTCAGGGACAGCTGTTTTCTGAAAAAGAAAATGCTCTTCCATTAGCAGTTTGGGTTCTTGCAACAGAGTGATTGCAATTCCCTAACTAGCAGTGTTTGAGCACACACACACACACAAAAATGTAAGTAGCAAAATATTTCAAACCAAGATTTAGATCTTTGGCTGTCATTCAACTCACAGGAACATTTCTACAGCCAGTGCTGGTTACTCGCTTTGAAGCTCTCTTTGCAAACCATCAGGAAGGCAGTCGTGCCTCATGCAATGGGATGGTAAAGTACTGCTTCTAAAGCAAGTGTAGGATCCTCCAGTGTCTTCTGAACAGTGATGGTCCCAGCGAGGGCAGAGTCAATACCAATGAAGTCTTAATTAGCTCAAGGAGATCCTGGGCAGTGAACATGCGTTTGCCTCTTCTTCATTTACTGCCAGATTTCCCTCTTATTTCCAAGTCCAATTCCTCATGAAGCATAACAAGAAAATTTACAATTGACTATCAGTGTTGGCCTATCTTAATAAGGCCTCCTATTGCGTAGTCCTAATTAGGGGAGAAGGTTGAGTTTTGAAAACCATCATATTACTGTCTGAAGCACATTAGTTGCACTTCCATGAGCCACCCATTTCTTACCCATGCTTCCCATAGCTTTATAGCTTCAAGTTTCTTACCTCACGATTATCTGCCACAATAACCAGCTCCACATACTTCGTTGTCTTCAGAGTCTCCCTCTTGTACTGCCAAAAGAGATGAAAATACGATTTTGTTTTTGCAATAAGTGACCCTTGGAATCAGCTCTGCCTCAGTCCAGGAAAGTGCTTGCAAGAGGAGAAACACAACATCTCAGATGTCTAAAGATTTCACTGCATATTAATTTTTATTCTATTCCTTCTCCTCATAGGAGTTTTCCTTGTATCTATTACAGCAGAAATAGTCTATGTGGTACTTATTAAAAAAAAAAAAAAGAAAGAAAAGAAACCCCCAGGATTTGATCACCTCTCAGCTTTCTGCAGTTGAACTGTGTGTGCTATCTTTCCTCACAGGAGAACATCATCTCTAGCAGAAAGACCTTTGCTATTTCCAAGGCACATTTACAGAAATGATGAGATGACTTTTAGCAAGCATCTCACACAATAGGCAAACTGGCTGCTAAGAAAAATGAGAGATAAAGGGATATTGAGTGAAGCGGAGAAGCGATCAAGTGGTCAACTGATAAATGATGTAGGAAGAAAAAGCCAAGAACAAAAACTGCAGAAAAAAACCTGGAATGAACAGTCAGTGTCTGGGGAAGCAAATTAATACCCTAAAAGCAGAAGGCATACATTTGATTTTGTATCTGTATATTCATATAAAAGAGCTGGTCATGCTACTTGAAGTTCTAAATGCAGGTCTAAAAGAATCACAATGCTTAGCTGCAAAGAGACCCACTGAAGAAAATGAAATGATTTTCTAATAGCATTAATCATAGCACAGCTCCTCTGCTACCCTAAACTTCAGTGACCTATTAATGTCTGCAGAAGTTGTGTGATTTACAGCAGCTGAGCATCTATTTTATCATTCCTCCCTTGTTTCTGGAATAAGGCAGTTAGGGAAAAGAGGTCCCAGCAGTATATCTGGTCTTCATGCCAGAACTTAAGGAGCTTAAGCAGACGCCTGAACTGCTAATGACCTAAGTCATTTAAGATTTAGTCCTGAACTAAACCAGTGCTTTATAACTTAAAACAGGACTAAAGATTTCCGAAGCAAACTGATCCAAGGCAAACTGTGTGATCCTTTAAGTTAAGGCCATGCTGGACATCACCTTCCAACCACATTTCACAAAGCTTTCTTCACATTACCAAAGCGTTCCTCTTTGTTTTCTGCAGATTAATGATTTTGAATGTTTTGCAAGAAGCACTGTGCCTAGGGGAGAGTGACAGATATAACCTTTAGTAACTCTGACTTTCAAATTCATATTTAATAGTGTTCCACAGTCATCAAAATACAGCAACTGGAAAATGGTTATGTTCCATTTGGACAGTATTTCTCTACTGAGAAAACAGTAAAAGCTTGATGAATTCAACATCGATGATACAAACACTTCATAGCATCACACTTATTTGGGGGTGGTCTGGCAAATGAGCTCAGGTAGACATTCTTATAACTTCTTCTGGTATCGGGGGTCTCTGTCACCTTTTTGTGCTCTACAGGAGGCAACTGTCACCACCCCGGGTTCATGGTGTGTGTGCAGACTTGGAGCACATTCCCATGCCTCATCTGCCACACAGGTCACCAGCAGTGTCTGGTGCAGGGAACCAGGACAAAAAAGGAGTCAGCATGTCCCCTCCTGCTGCTCCTGGAACAGCAGCAGATGCAATTCAAAGGGGCTACCAGGTCTCAGGCGACTTCAGTGGAACCTACTGGCAGAGCTCAATATGCCTCCCTACAAAATATACCAGACATGAGTGAGGTGCCACGTAAGGCAAATCATAGAATGGTTTGGGTTGGAAGGGGCCTCTAGTTCCAAGCCCCCTGCCGTAGGCAGGGACACCTCCCACCAGACCAGGTTGCTCAAAGCCCCATCCAACCTGTTCTTGAACACAGTTGGTAATGGAGCATCCCCAGCTTCCCTGGCAACCTGTTCCAGTGTCTCACTCAATGGACCATGTGGGTGGTGGTTGTGATGGAATTGATCTCTCAGACACTAAAAATCTAACACGAGCCTGAAATTCAGTATGCAGTCCTGATCAGAGGTGTACCCCCAAGGTGCCTCTAGTCTTCTTCCAAATGAAGAATAACAGATGAGACATGAAAATCCAGGTACAAAGATATAAGAAGAGCTCTGCTACATCAGTCAGTTTAAATCATTTTCTTTTTACCAAGAGTAAAACTGTTTGGACTGCAGAAAGTTAGCCTGGGAGAAATTGGCTAGCAGGGTACAATCACATAAACCTCTGGTGACTGACTTGCGTAATGAATCCATTCCTGTGATTTGCCCCAAGGCTACGTGCATTCTTTGGATACAACATTTACTTGTAAAATATACTTAATTGTCACTTCTTTCAGCTTGCTTTCTGCAGTCAGCTGCATCAATGCACAATCCATTTCCTGAGTTAGTCCTTCAGAATTGAAATGAAGAGTCAGTAATAGAGCCGTGATGGATCAACGTGATGAGAGACAACATGCTTTGTTCCACTGATCCCTTGTCTTTTTTCCCCTGCTTCTACCACACACGGTCCTATCACAAAACTGCTGTCTCATGCTGCTGTAGCCCTCCCACATGCTCCCCTGCCTGGGACTTGGCATGGATTGGATTCACACTGCAATGCTGCAGCCTCCCTCTTTCTCCGGGATCCACTTGCCCTGAACAGCTCCCCTGCCTGACCTGTGGTCCACCAGCAGCACCAAAATGGCTTTTTTTTGGTGTGAGTACAGAGAAAAAGCCATACTGCCAGGGCTGTCTTACATCAGGCTTGCTTTCTGTAGGATCCTATCTCAGTCGAGCTCAACACACACCCTGCTGCAATTTGAAGGTCCACCAAAAGTTATGGAATGACCCAGTGTTTGTGGAGATCCAGCTCCAAAGGGGCACAATGTGTCTGCACCCATCTGCTACCTTACCTGGCTTGTTCTATTAAATCTCATCTTTGGATCTGGGAAGTTGAGTCTACTGTTCGTCCCATCATTTATCTGTGTTTAAATATCTAACCCAAAGGCTAGTCTAACTTTGTTATACATTGCTCTTAGATTTCAGCTCTGCTCAATAAGAATTTAGTGTAGGTAGCTGAGTGAAAGGTCGGGGGGAGGAAAACAAAAAAAAAAACCAAAACAACAAATCAAACAAAAATCTCCCACCAAACCTGTCAAGAACAGCAAAATTTTCATCATGCCCTGAACCTGAGACTAGATTTCAGAGTAATTTGGAGCAGCTTTATGCCTGCACACTTTGCAGGTCATCTTTATTCAGTATATCCTGACAGCCTACTTAGCTGATGACAACACTGAAATGTGAAAACTCACTCCACACATTGCATTTGACAACTTTCAAAATTCATGCATTAGGAGCGTATCCAACATACTCATTATATATATTGTACCTAGCCATATGATGTGACTGTTGACAGCTTTTATAATTATGTCCACCGAACCACAGCAAGTATGTTTTTCAGATATTTAAGGTGAATTCTGGCACATAGCTGAAGACATCAGCAGAATGTGAGAACATAAGGGTAATAGTAAAATTGTTTTGATGGTACCAGCTATTTGTACGTGCACGTTTTATTTCAGTTTCCTAGTGGTACATTGATTACTTCAGTGAAATTCAGTCCAAAGTCACAAAAAATTTTGGGAAACCTTAATAAAGTTGTGAAAAGTACTTTCCCAATGCTTTCAACCTACGCTCATCTTTAGAAATATGTTTGGCCCCTAAAATGGTCTGTGCATAGATGTGATGTTTAATATACCTAAAATGTAAAATTACTTAATTCCACTACACAAATAATATCTAGGGATGATATTTAGGTTGCTTTCCTTAACACAAAACGTGATGCAAAGGCTTAGCAGTGCACACGAGTATAAATCCCAATATGTGACATTTAATACATTCTGAGGGCAGATTTGTATCATTATGTAATTTCTGAACACCTGAACCAATCTTTTCTACAATCCTCATCCAATATACAGATGAGCTTATTACAGTATTTCCTCCTCCTGATTTTTTAGCTCATTCCATTTTCCATGGTTTCCATTAGCTAGATGCACTTCACATTAAGTGCATTTCTTCCTACATAAAAGCAACTGCCATAATACATCTGTAAAATAATATGGTGAGAATTTGTTTTGTCTGCATAAGATACTTTCCTAGTAGAATGTAAAGGTTCAAAACCTTATAGTAGGAAAGCATCACAGCTATCATGTGCTCCTCCATCTTGGGTGGGCAAGAACATTTCCAAACATTGCTCAGTGTTCTTATGGGGTCTTAAAGCATAATCATAAATGAACCAAAATCTATTCCCATAATATTACCATAAAGTTTTCTGTGTCATGTCATTACAAAAAAATAAAGTAAAAAGCAAGTTACGCACGTAGGATCAAGAAGAAGTATGAAAGCTTTAGCAAATCACATAAACTTACGCCTAGTTTTAAGCATGCATTTAAGCACATGACATCAGCAGGAGTTGACTACATGGTTTAGTATTTTTGCTCAGTGGGGACTCTTTGTAACAAAGAGTGATGGTAGGGAGTAATATGGAAACACTACCAGAGATGTACTCAGCCAACCAGAAACAAAAGTGCATCATCCACATACCCTGCCAGCTTGAGAATGGTGTGATGTGTCCTTGTCATCAGCTCCCGTGGCAGAGAAGCCCAGCTGGTGGCCACAAGATCCTGGGGCTATTTTCAAATTCTCTGCTCGGTAGATCTTGTGTTCGTTTGTAGCACCTTCTAATGGCTCCAGAACGTAGCTTTTGTTTTCAAATACAATAATTCCCCTGTTACAGAAGAGAACAGAGTCAGATGCGCGGTTTTCGACAGCTAACGTATGATCGTCTACAACAAAGTTACAACAGGTTTTCACAATGACAGAGTATGAAAAAGCAAAACGTTGATTTTTATTTTTTTTTTCCCAAGGTTGAGTGGAGCAGGAAATACTAAAGCTGTATATTTGTCATTGCAGCACTCTATACATTAAAAGAAGCAGTGGCTCAAAGCAAATTTTCCCCTTCTCAAGTGCTGTGCTGCAGGGCAAAATTATAGTTGTGTTTTCCATTCTCCCAGTGATGCACTGCCATCGCTGAGTGGGGCCACGACACCTGTGCTCCTGAGGACCTATGACAAGTGGTAATGAACACAAAGCGTGGCAAAATGCTTCTCTAAGAAAAGGTACAGAAAGAGTGAAAGTATTCATTAGGATCTGCGGTGTGCATTACACCTTTTAAACCAAATGTCGATGCAAGCATCAATTCTGCCAGATGAGAGAGGCACTGCGGTATCAAAAGGGATTATTAAATATTGCCCAGTGGGGCAGCAGACTGAAGCTCAGATATATTAACCAGTGGATTCCTGTTTAACTCATTTTACTTCCCAAACCTAAAAATTTTTAAAGCAATACCACCTGCTCTCCAAGGATCTCAAATGTCTTCCATCAGTGAAAACACTCTTGTACTACTTTAATCTACAGTATGGAAAGAGAGCCTTGGGAAGAGATACAACCCCGTGCTGCAAGAAACTTGTGGAAGAACCTGGGAAATGTAGACAATTCTGGGCTTCATGTGCTGCCTGCTAACCGAAAAACATTCTCCCTGTATACTACAGAGAACTCACCAAACAAAAGCCATGCTTGGGTTCTTGTGCTGTGTCCTGCCCAATTATTCTAAGCTGCTGCAGTAAAACAAAGTTGACAAAAGGTTGCATATTGTTCCAATTCCTCCTGCTGAGGAAGCTGCTGGGATAAGGCTGCTCTTTCAGATCAGCACAGAAAATACAGGCAGTGTGGTGTGGGTGTCCATGGTCCGTGGCACCATATCATAGAATCACAGAATGGTTTGGGTTGGAAGGGACCTTAAAGATCATTTAGTTTCAAACCCCCCTGTCGCCAGCAGGGACACCTCCCACTAGACCAGGTTGCTCAAAGCCCCATATACATGGCATAAAGTAGGATGATCTCCAACAATACTGCTGGAATGAGTAATTACAACAGCAACTGTAGGACCACAGAGTAAGACAACCGCTGTACCGTACCTCAGGACTGGCACACCATAAGAAGGTGTGAAGGAGTTTCACAGACAAGACTCAAATTTGCTCTAAGAAATTGCTCTAAGAGTAAGGAATTTAATATTCCTGCCTAATTGCAACTTGCATCCCAAGCACATACTGCCAACCACACTGGAAGGTCCTAGGTAAGTCCTACATTGAGAGGGACATGAGGCTTTGTTGGGTAACTGTGTGACCACAGAAAAGCACCTCTTAAACCCCTTTTCTCTTTCCTAAGCTAGGGATAAGCATTTGCTTATGGGCTGTTGTGAGTGCCCATCGATTAGACACTACACTGAATAGTGTACTGCATTACTAATTTCTTCCTTGTCTTTAAATTATGAAGGCATTAGGCCTTAAGCACTGGCAAAGGTTCAGCGGCAATAATTACAATCTACTTACCTAGAATTCCATGAAACTTTTAATTGGCTGAGGTGTTCCTCCACAATTCCTCCTCTAAACGGCTCTCTACTGTCTCTGTGTGCTATTAAACAGCAATCACTTCCAGCCCAAAGCTGGCTGTATTTTATTAGTGTGTCTTTTTGGTGTATAGGAAGTGTCTGCTCTTTTTATTTCTGTCTGCACTGCAACAAAGGTAAGATACTAGAACCATTGTGAGTCCAATATGTAGCTCTACACAAGTCTTCTGCAGAAAGCTAAAAATAAAAAGAAGAAGAAGGAAAAAGAAGGAAAAAGAGAAAGGACCCAGAAGCCCATTAATGACACCATAAAGATTGATTTAAAAATAAAAAGTAAAATTCTTAGGAAAAAGCTGCCCTAGCTATTCTATCCTTAGAAAGACATGATGAAGGAACTCAAAGTCTTTGGGCTCCTAACCAGTTAACTGAAATTTTCTTTCCAAGCTGACCACACGGTTTTGCTATAAAATATCATTAGCATCAGTTCAGCATTTCACTGCTAACTAGAAAAAAAAAAATAAAATAGAAAGCAACAAAGGGCTGAAACCCATGATATTAGAGGCTGTGCAACAGCATATGCAGGAGTCTGCTTTACTGCTCTGAACCAAGAATCAGAGTCTGATAATTCATATGTAGCTTCCTTGGCAAATCAGGTAAGATATATTCTTTACCCATCGCACAGGCACGCTGCGTATGATGGATCACAGTTGGAAAAGCAGGTCTGATTTATCACAGCAACCCTCATAGCTCCAGCCAGGATACACCACAGCGCGCATGACATACGAGAGACCTCTGAGCAGGTCACCCCGTGATATGAGTAACCTTACACCCTACAGTTCTAAATTATTTTCAGATCTGCCTTATTTCTTGAAGAATTTAGGAAACGAGGGCAACGTATTCCCTTTACTCCGATAATCAGCAACTCTGTAATCAGCACAATCAAATAAGGATTGTTGTCTTTCCCTTGTGCAATTCATCATTTCATTTTGGAGGCAGCTGGAACCAGCAGTGCAGGCAGAAGTCTATTAGTCACTGTTTGAAATGGGCCAGCTTGACCATCTCCCTTTCCCGACAACTCAAAAGAAAAAAAACCCATAAAACCACAAAGGGATTTATTTGTAATGTTAACATTTATCCTGCTTAGAACATTAATTTGAAAAATATAGACTTAAACGTTTTTCTTTAATTATTTAACCTAGAAAGGCAGAGACTCAGCAGTATCCTTTTAATGGGCAAAGCGCTCTCTCATTATTTTTTCTTTAAAAAGCAGCATCTTGTGAATAGTCATAGCCAGAACATGTCACATCAATGCTGGGTTTCCAATGTACCCCTTGTATACCCAGCTACTTCCTAAAATCATTAAATAACCATTTCTTTACCAGTCATTTTCTTTAGCTGCAGAAGATATGGACAACTGATCAGAAACCAGAGTGATTCATTTCAGTTTCTACTGAGCATGCCAGAGCTGGGGCACCCTATTCAATTTGTCCCTGATCCAAAGGGACATCAGGAGCCTTTAAGGAACGGATCTACCTTTGCATATGAAGCAATCCTATGGTAAAAAAAAAAGAAATTAAAAATCCGCTGATTCGGCAGAAAGGAAAATACACTTCTCATTTAATGCACACTTATCCTTTGACTGCTGCCTACAGGATATCAGCACTTGGCTTGTGACCATCTGTAATAAGATAATGAATATCAAATATGAATTTTCTTGGCCAGCTCTCCATTTTTGACTAATTTACTTTTCCTACAATTGCATTTTTCCTCCGTCGATCAGTGCCAAGCACAGCACCTGAAAAATGTAACTCGTCAAAAGCTACAGTTTCTTCCCTTTTTTTCTGATGTGGCAGGATTGGATGAACAATACCTACCAGCCATTCAGTGCTAAGAATTTGATGCAAATAAAATAAATCCATAGCTAATTTTTCCTTCCACTTTTGTCGGGTGTTTCAAAAACCCCTCTGTTACTCCTACATTATTTCTGTGTCTTCCTATGAACATGGTTCCCTCACACTCCTGAGTCAGTCTGTGCTCCCTGAAGAACAAAGATGGTGCAACTTTACCATTTTTCAGGAAGCTTTAATGTTACATATAATACAGTGTTTTCCAATGTGGAAAATAGACAGTATATTAAATTACAGCTCTCCCATCAAAAATTATACAAGGAAACCCAAGGGGATTTCAGTAACTCTCTGAGTACTCCGAAAGTGGCTACTCTTTAAGACCAGCTTCTACTGAAACCTGTGGGATTGCTACCATTACCTCTACCAGGTAAAAAACTACTGAAATTCCCAAGCTTATAAGTACTTTGGAAAAATGCAATATAAAGAATATGGTTTTTTGGTCTGCAGGTATCAAATTCATGGCATCTGCATTTTTCCCAGTTCCAAACGATACTGATGCTGGGAAGTCAAGAAAGATCTTGCAAATTAGCTGGGCAGGAAAGACAAGAGACAATTTAAACTCTATCTATAAACTTTCGAGCTGTCCTTTTCATCACTGGGAGCAGAGAGAGAGGAAAAAAAATATCTATACCATACAGCATGTCCAGACATCAGTTTGCAGGCTCCAAGCCAACTGGAAGCAGCTTCAGTGCGGTCTTGAGACTGAGCTCATATTTTACTCTACCTCTCAACAGGATTTGAATCCTGCTCATGTCTGGAGGTCAGCAGCAAATTAACCACATCCACATTGCTGCTAATCAGCTCTAAACATGAACGACTCCTTGGTATTTGCCTACTGTACATCAGTATGCTCCATATGGACACATGGGGAATGTGCATATGGGATGGCCTATGATGGGAGGAAAAGAAATTAAAACATAATTTAAATAATTAATTTGTTATTAATTGCCATTTAACTTACCAGGAATCTCTCAATGACAGAAATACCACTTGACAGAATAATTCCACTATTTAAATCGTCGATAAAGTCGAATGTAATAATTTTTTTTCCTCTTAAAAAGAAAAAAACCAAACCAAAACCTAATGCAAGGCCAATTGTATTTCATAAATCAACATGCCTTAGGAAATCTCAAAATATAAATGGGATTTTTCTTTTCCAACTTGTCAGCAGAAGCAAAGGCCCTGCCAACATAAACCATCAACACATACTTGTCTGAGAAACTGTGATGTTGAAGTAAAACTTGGCTTGGACGGCATCATATGAAACTGTTATATATTATTCTGCTGTACTATATGGGAAAGTCAAGTAAATCAATAAATCTGATATCCACGAATGCAATTAAACATTTGGTTTTAATGAAGCTCAAAGTTATATTCATTTCTAAACAATAATAATAAAAAGCTCTATTACCACTGGAAGAGGAATGTAGATGTTTTCAGTTTGTAAGAAATTAATTAGGGTATAGAGGGCTGTCAAAAGCTACAGTTTCTTCACACACCACATACACACATTAAGTCTGCCTCTGTCCACAGACCCAGCGAGAGACTATGCGGTACTCGTGTGCCACCTAAAAACCTACAGGACCTTCATTTCATCAGTAATGCTACAGCTTCAAAAGTAAAAAGTCTGATTCTACAGCTGTACCATCGATTTCCAGGAGAGTTTTAGGTTAATAAATGACAGAATTGGAGCCTTGTGGCCCTGGAGTGTTGTTCTTGTGATGCTCCTGATAGAGATACAGCAGTTACTCGCTGCAGTGTTTCTCAACTTGCATGATATCAGAACGTGATCTGTAAAGTGATAGGGCATCTCTATTTATTTTTCTTATACATTCTACATTCTCAGGACTTCGTATAGCAAAGTCCCAGGCAAATAAGCAGGCAAACAAACAAAAGGGGAAGAAAAATGAAGTAATGAATGAAAACTTCATTTTTAGTCTGTTTTAATAAGTTGCAGATGAATACTGTTGGGAAAAATGAACAAGATGATCTATCGAGTGTTTTTCTAATGGGCTAGGTGATTGTTAGCCATTTTCTAAATGGTTTGGTCATTCTTTAACTTTAAGGCTGAAGTACTCCTGTCTCCACCACTGCCCCTGGGCAGCCTTGGACAGACAATTCGCCTCTTTCCACAATGGTTCCCCACGTTTAAAATGGAGTAAATTTTAGCAACCACAGACATTAAATATCTATTGATAAATAGCATCACACAAGACCCGAGTAATACCATTATCCTATGATACTGCACATCAGGATTCCATTAAAGTAACACTCCTGACCCAAATCAACAAAGAGCAACATCTCAAAGGGATGTTAAAGCAGTAGCAATATAGGGTTTACATACTGCAGTAGTGGTAGAGGTGTTCTCACACACACATCATTAGTCAAATACATTTTATTCCAGCCAATGCCTTTCATTAACCTGAAAATATATTCTATAGCACAGTGTCTAAAATGTCATACCCAGAGACTACTGCAGCGCATACTTAATCTTTCTTTCAGTGCAAGACAGATTTGTCCAGACTGAACACACATTGGTCTGCAACTTTGATGCCTGGAATTTAAGCAGGGAGTTACTGGAATTGAAAGTGATAATGCAATTTCATGTCCAGCATTTGGGGCTCAAGAATCAGTAATTGTGTTATCAGAGAAAGTGTCACATGTGAGCTCAACTGGGAGCGTGACAAGACAGACCAAGGAAAGCAGAGAAAAATGAAGAAGGAAAAAGACATTGGCATCAGAGCCAATTTAGTGAGCACGTTGTATAGCACTGTGGAGCAAACGACATTAACGATAAAAAAATGCTTGATTCACAGAATCACAGAATGTCTTTGGTTGGAAGAGACCTTCAAGATCATCTAGTCCAGCCTTCGACCTAGCACTGCAAGCTCATCACTAACCCATGTCCCTGAGCACCAGGTCTACACGTCATTTAAATGCCTCCAGGGCTGGCAACTCCACCACTGCCCTGGGCAGACCATCCCAATGTTTGATAATCCTTTTGGTGAAGAAATGTTTCCTAATATCCAGCCTAAACCTCCCTTGGTGCAGCTTGCAGCCATTCCCTCTGGTCCTGCCACGAGTCAGCAGGGAGAAGAGGCTGTCCCCCTCCGCGCTCCAACTTCTTGTCAGGTAGCTATAGAGAGTGAAGAGGTCTCCCCTCAGCCTCCTCTTTTCCAGACTAAACAACCCCAGCTCCCTCAGCTGCTCCTCATGGACTTGTGCTCCAGGCCCTTCACAAGCCTCGTTGCCCTTTTCTGGACACTCTCCAGCACTTCTATGTCCTTCAACCTTGAGCAGCACATCAAGGCTCATAGGATGTTTTTTCAAGTCACAAAATGTGTTAAAAGATTTTTAGGTTTAGTTTTGGGGTTTTTTTAAGTTGTTCCACACAGGCTTGATGAAGAAGGGGCAGGCTCAAACAGCTGGGAACAGATCATCTACCACACTTGTCCTGGCAGCAGCAGTGATGCTTGGGGGATTACTGTGCACCCAGGGAGAGCACGCGCACAATCGTCAAAGAATGGAGATAGCGTTCATCTGAGATCACAGAGGTGATCGTCATCCAGGAGCTGTTTACCACTTGAACAGGCAGATTATAGGAGCACTGATACCCCAGAAGCTGAATGTTTTCTAACATTAATCTTATAATCCTCCAGTAGTTTCACGGTCAGGTAAATTACAAACCATGCGAGATGTTTATATGAACTCAAAGCTCTTCAGAAAGTATGGAGAAAAAGCACACGTCCAAACCAGCACTTTTCTCAGCTGGGATTTTCTCCTAACTTCTTTTCTGGATGAAATCTCCCCTTCTGTGGGAAATCGTGCTTGAGGATTCATGGGGAATATAATTTTTTTTCTCACTGGTTTCCTACTTCCATTCCTTTTTTAAACAGTTGATGTCTGGAGTGTCGTATTTAAATCCGCTCTTCAGCTGACTGTGTCTGGGATGCAGTGAGTTCAGCCAGACCATTTGAAAAATGGATGGCTCTAGTACTGGCAGCCTTGTGTAACACAACTATGTAATGCCATTAAAAATGACTGTCTATCCAGTTCTGGGGCCCTACCCCCAGCACTGTCACTGTGGACACAGCGTCTTTCAGTCGCTGGGGTGGTTGGATGATGACTGAAAACTTTTTGTATGTGTGAATGGGCTTATTATCTAGCAATTGGGTAACTCCGGGGGATTCTTAGCATTTTCAAGAGCATTTTCATGTTTCAGAAAGAAAAGGCTTCCTGTGAGATTTTTATCCTTAAACTACTGAGCCACTTCTGAGAGCAGCTCCCAAGCTCCCTGCACCAGAGAGGTCACTGCGGATGCCTTTGAGCTGCACATCCTCATACCAACATCCTCTGCCAGCCCCTGGACCACAGAGATAGTGCTCTTCTTCAGGCTGCATTTTTGTGTTGAAAGTAAGAGGGGAAAAATCATCCAAGTCTATATGAATTTATCACAGAAGATGTGTGTGGTGGCTGCAGGCCAAAATTATTTGCTAAAAACTAGAAAAGCCCCCAGGCTAGATAAACAGAAGGGTGTTTCCTGAGGAAAGAAAGGAAATGACTTGACTTTGTCGTACCTTCACCTTCCCACAAGCTTTGACAGTCTAATGGGCTTTCTTATCCAGATGGAAGTGCCAGAAATCCTGATTACCTATTGTTCCCATTTCGTGCATTCAGCGTTTACTGTCTCCTCTGCACCATTCAGCTCTTCCTCCTCCGGAGAAGCCAGCAGGATACAGATTATGCTATGATTATATTCTCCTCTAACCTGCATTTTCAGCAGCTCTCAGTGTCAATCCAACTATTTATGCCGTTGTAATCCTACGTGAAGCAAGGCACTCGAATGTTACATCTGAGAGGATGTAACATAGCTGGAATACGTGTCTGTGTGTAAAAGTCTACTTTTCACTTACCTTTATACCTCACCCTGAAACACATAAATTAGTCAAACCTATCTTAGTTTGCAGATTTCACACTTTGATTCTTCCTGTAGCTCGTCTCAGAGGAATCATGTCATATTTACAAGCTAATAACATACCTCAAATGCTCGAGCACGTGGCTGCACTGTAACTAAGAAGTTCATGGTTACAGTAGGTCAGAGGCAAGGTTGCTCCAGCTCAGCACCTTGTCTCTGGCCAACAGCAGATACTTAGGGGTAAGATATAAGAACATAACAAGCACAGCCCAGCTGGTACCCCCAGCTCTGGCAGCATAAGTATCCGGGACATCTTTGTGCTTGACAGCCCTGGAGAGGTTTCCCCCAGTTCCACTCCTCAAATTTTCATCTTTTTTCAATCTACTGATACTTTTTAGATTGACACCCACCTGTGACAGTGGGCTCCACAGCTTCATTTTGCAGTGAATAAAAAAAAAAAAAAGCTCTTCCTTTTGCTCTAAAGTTTCATTTGATGTCTCCTGATTTTGGGGTTGTGAAAAATATTCGGTAATTGTCCCCTCTCCGGCATGACATTCAACCTCATTTCATCATGCCCCTATTCTTTGTCAACTCCTTTCAAAAGTGACAAATCCTAGCCTATTTTCTCTCCTTGGATAAAAGCTGTTCCATACCTTTGATCATAATTTTTGCCCTTCTCCATACCTTTTCTGGATATAATGCTTCCTTTTCTGAGACGGGGACGGGGAGGGGAAAACAAGAACTGCATGCAGAATTCAAGATGTGAGTGCACCACGGATTTATAGAGTGGTAATGAGGGGTTTTGTTCTATCCTCTATTCCTGTCTCAGTGATTCCTATGATCCTTTTTCCTTCTTTGACTACCGCTGAGCACTCAGGCTTCAGAGCACGCGGACATGTGGAACCTATTCTTCATTACTAGTTTCATGTCTTTTAATGAACTCTCCTAATCTGGGGGAAAAGACACAGTCTCTACCTATCCACACCTGGAATGCTGCCCAAGGAGCCTGTCAAGTAGGAGTGGGAGGATATTGGTGTTCTGAGATTTCAGTGAGGTAACAGCTTGCACTTCTTTTCGTTAGATGTTTTTCAGACACTTAAACCTTAGTCCCATGCAACAGCTGTGTGAGGTAGGTAAGAATCATTAAATGAATTTCACAGATGGAGAAACTGAGACAGAGAGATTTGTCCACTTAGAAACTGTCACAAAGCCAGGAACAGACCCTGAGAATGAGACCAGTCTTTCCTTCCACCGGCTGCTGCAAATGAAATAGCTGCTCCAGGGACCATCCTCACCCTGGGCTCCATGGCCACAACACATCTTATGTCTCTATGCCTGCAGCTTTCAGTCTTTATCATGCCATGGAAAAACAACAGTCCCTACTCCCAGTTCCCCACCCAAATTCTCAAGGGAGGCATTGCCACAATAATCATTTGGTAGAAGAGATATACGGAAACCTGAGAGCCTGATTCTAGAAGATGTTTAGTGCTCTCAGGACCTACCTCAGCTGCTTGGGATGTCACACCACCTGGCCTTTTATTTCTAATAAGTTTTAATGAGAAAGCCTGGATGGTTCAAGGAGCTAACAGTGCATTATGAAGCCTTTCAAGTAGACATCACTGGCTGAGATCAAGCACAGGTAATGACTGGAAGTTATTACTATTGACTAGCAGGCTGTGAAATTAGTTTTGTGGAGTTAGTCAACAGGCACCCTTATCACAAACTGTTCTCGCTCATGGACACTGTCTTAACCAACCTCAGCAGCAAATGCAGCAGCTAAATGGTCACAGATACTGAGATATGTCCTCAGTTGTTCTCCTACTAGAGCAACACATGCATTGGCAGGGAAACTTATAAAACTCTGTACAGGAAAAAGATGCTGCTAAGCTTTTTCTGTGGGGAAGGAGTCTACTACTGTCAGCTTGCACTTTGGGGATTTCACTGCAATGGTGCCAGATGAGAGAAAAATGTCACTGCCAGCATATGTTGCCTTGATGTACCTGACTACCTACCCTGGGAAACGGCTCTGTGAGCTCAACAGTTGTAAAAGGAGCACATTAGAGAAGTAGGAAACTGCTTTCAATGTGGGGAAGAGCGATTCCTCTTGAGAGTTCTTAAATACATAGGTGGCTCTGGAACAGGACCCTGGTGCAGACCCTGTCCCAGATGGTGCAAATTTTCCCTGTGGACCTTGCAGTGATGAAACCCCTTTAACTAAATGACTGAGCCTGCGAGGGCAACCGGTGAATGCAGACTGCCATGGTCTGTACAAGGAGTTAATTAAACTTGTGGAAGATGGCAGAGAGATGCTGAAACACCCCTAAACCCCCTCTCTGTGGGAGTCAGCCACAGGAACCCCATCCACTAGAGCAAACAGGGAGAGGGGTGCTGGTAACCCACTCTTTGCTGCTGCCTGTCCCAGAGCTCTGGTGTAAAAGCCTTGATAACACCACTATTGCACAAAATGCAAAATCAAGGGAAAAAGCCTCTAGCTACTCATGCTGTTTGTAGAAAAATTAAACAAACCCAGAAAAGGTTGAGACAGCTGGAAATCTGACAGGAAAACCGGGTTTTCCAGGGAGGACACTAGAGCCAATTTACAGCTAATTACTGTGATTTGGAACCGCTCTGTGAGTAAATACCAGTCTCTGATTGTCCAAGTAAGGAAGATAATTGTTTCCTGAACTGTGTCCATTGTGTATTTACAATGTTGTCAGCCTGTTCCTTTCTCAAGCTCAGAAGAGGTTTGGTTTTCAGCAATGTGAATCTGCTAATCTCCTGTTAACAAGGAGCTAAAATCCTAACACTGAGCATAGTACCTGCCACAAATGCAATCTATTGAGCTCCACAGCCATATTTATAAAGCAATCTCTTCCAGTGATAAGGCTGCTGGATGTCACAGGAGTTTGCAGCTGCAAAACAGTCCTGCCATCACTGGTGAAACAGCTTTGTGGACAAGGAGGACTGAAGGGCCACCAGGCACTGCCAGCCCAAAAATGTGCCAAGTAACATGTTACAAAAGGGTATAGAGAAGGATGGGCAGCAAGAGAGAAGGGACATCATGGAAAACCCCCAAACTGCATGAACTAGTTCTTTTTTTTTCTCCTCTTCAGAGCAACTAGAGGGAAAATGTTTTTACAGATATTTCATCAACAATTGAAAAATAAACATTGTCAGGTTTTTTTAAAGACAACCCAAAAACTCAGCAGGTACTAGGATGGTTTGTTAAATAAGTCAAATATTACTGAAATATTAGCTCACCTGAGTCCAGAGCAGGTACTGAGACTGACTGACGAGTCAGGGTACCCTCGTACGTTGCCGTGGTAATAGCAGTGACCCTGATTAGAAAAATAGAGAAAACATCTCAATAGACAGAAATGCTCTTTACTTTTTAGTTTCCTCATGGGTTTCTATTCCCTTTATTTCAAAGTGATTAACAATTTCAGGCAACAGCATTCAGAAACACTCTGACATCACCTTTCCTGTCCCACTGTATTTAACAGTCCAAACAGTTCCTAAATGGAAACCTTAGGTGTCTTAAATTCCAGAGTCAGGGAGGGGTTTGTTTTATTTTTGTGTTGTTTTGTTTGTGGTGGGTTTTTTTAAGAGGCTCAATGTCATTTAAATTGCATGACTGACCACTTTTTTTCTTTATTAATTCATTTAAAGCTATAATATGGAATGTTTTCCAAAATTAATCAAATTAACAAATCAGCTGAAACATTTTACTGCTTTCTACAGAGAGGCATTTTTATCTGAGGCCATTTATGTCACTGTATGTCTATAGGAGGCAGCTACGTATAAAGAGAAGTATAAAAAATGAAGGGGAAGGGAAACTGGTTGGAAGGGAAACCTTTTGTTGAATTACCCAACCGAGTGGCTGCATGTTATTAAGAACAACCAAGAATAAGAGGGTCTTCTATTTTGAGAGGCAACAATCCAATTTCCTTTTGTGGCTAGGTTATTGTATTTCCTTAATAATCCACTGCTTGCGAAAGGCACCCACAACAGAGATACTTTCTCAGCACATACACATATCTGTCTGGAATCAAGGTTAATTTTATTGTTGACTAAAGGTTATATTACATTCCCAATTATGTGACTGGCTGGGAAGTAATGATTGTGTCACGTCCAGCATTTCTTTTCTCATGGCTCCTTTGAATGCCACCTGGAAACTGAAAACACTGTTGTAAAAGGTTCCTATCTTATTAGTGCAAAGGAAAGTTATCACTCATGCCTCAACCTGACAGGCATCTCACTGTGCCTTTTTATTACTCAGTTCATTCACATCCACCTAGCTGCATTAATTAACCTTTTCAGTTTTGGGGCACGGCTTTCACTTACAAAACCTCACATTGCAGACTTCTAAAGACCACCTTGATTTTGTTAAAGAAAGCAATAGCCATGAAAATGCTGGGCAAGATGGAATAATTCAGCTATGAATTTTCTGCAAATAAGGTTATACCATGAAAAATATTTATTTCGAGTGTTTGTATTTCCAACAGGAGCAGCTGAACACAGAGCAGCAACATCTGACTTTCTAAATACAAATCTCAGTAGCCTTTCTCAGTGAAAGAAATGACTGAAATGGGATAATAGTGTTTTACTCTTGGGTATTTTTATCATCAGTACTCACAGTCAGCAACACATTAGCAAGGATAAAGCAACAATGGAAGGGAGGAAGTCATAGACTGAATTTTTGGGGCATGACTGCTTCAGTCACAACTGCTATGGACGTCAAAGTTCTCAGCATGAAATGTGCTATTTCATTATTTTACTATTATCAGTTACATGCATTCAGTTGATGGGACAGAAAAAACCCAACGCTCTCTGCCTCAGCACTGACCCTCGTACAGTACTCCTGAAAGAGTCTAAACCCAAAAATGGAGTAGGTTTATTCTCGCCACTTAAAAGTGCAAGTTCAGAGCTCTTAAGCAGGCAGCCTTTGGGGTTCAGCATCACCAGTGTTAAGCAGGGTCCTCAGTGAAATGGCTAGGGTGAGACGTTGTCTCATCCCACACAGGCTGCTGCTGCAGTCTAGCTGTCTTCATCAGAGAGTGAATTATGGCAAAGGTCCTGATTTCTTTCCCTCTCCACACACAACTTGTCATTTTATTAACTTTGAGTTCCTTGTTGTGGCCCATTTCACAGCTTCTCTGAGATCTCCATGCTATATGATGCCAAAGTTCAATACCAAAGATGTAAACTTATCAGACCGTGGCCTGCGATTGGACTGGTAGAAAATGGATTTCTAGCTCAGTAACTCCACTGAACTGCAGGATATTTTTTTTTTCTCCTATCACATCTTTGTATTCCTGTAAACTAGCATATAAAATGGATGACCTCCTAAAAACAAATAATTACCATGGCTGATTTGTCATACTTAAAACAACGCTCTACCCTTTCTTGAGATCATTTAATATATACCAGCTTTTGACAACAGCAAATTTGTCAAGTGCTATAAACCAGAAAAATAACCTAGACACTGACTCGTGTGCTAGAGAAACTCCTCAAGTGACAGCTCCACAGACCTGACTTGGTTTGACCTCCACGCAGAATTTGACTAAGCAACTTTTCAATGGGAAATGGGATTTGGTTTCAACTCCCAACTCTATTGATGTCCTCAGTGAAGGAGAGATACAAAAATAAACTCACAGAGCCTTCTCTTTCTTAAGCCATATTGCAGCATTTAACAAAAAAATGAACTCACTGATCTCTCAAAAAAAAAATTTTAGGCAGCAAAACGCACTGTCAGTATTAATCAGGACTTACTGCCATTAGGAAAACAGGGGTTTTTTTTCTTTTTCTTTTTTTTTTAGTTAGGGAAAGCCTTCCTATCATTAGCTGTACAAATATTCACGTTAATGTAGGTTTAATCTGTCAAAGACTTGTGTGTTTCCTTTCTTCCCTTTTACTTCCTTTAGGAGTCTATACGGCCTTTCTGTTTCAAAAACAAATGACTATTTTCTACTAAGCTGATTTTGAAGAAGATGTGAGCATCGAGTGAAAAAGAAAACACTGAAAGCTTTCAGAATGATTGCTTTACTTGGGAGGTCTGGAGCTATAATGAAGAAGCCTTTTCAAAAGTAAAATGTTATGCATAGAAATAATGGCTTTCACTGAGACCAGCAAAACCCATTACGGATGGGAACACAAAGCATGATGCCTCTTCTGACAATGTCAATAAATAAACAAAATAAACATAAAAAATACTTTATGGGGCTTAGGCAGATAAAAGATAAACTTCGTAATTAAAATCGCTTGCTGCATTGTTTCTAATTAAGGCATTTGTATTGTCAGAAGACAAAAACATCACTGCCTTAAAGTGGTTTTTATATGCAAAAAGCAGTTTTTAACTACTGCTTTTAACAAGGATCCCATTAGCCATGTTTATATGTATATATACATAACCATACACATACATGTGTGTGTATATATATATATATATATATATATATGTAAAGTATATTCATGAGTCTTATGGTCTGGTTAAAAACTAAACGCAAACAACAAACCCCTCTGCTAAAGCCCAGCCATGATTTCCCCAATGCAGAAAGCCTTCAAAACCTCTGATGCGAGCTTCTGCACTATGGGAACCAGAAACTTAGGGCTTTCTTCCTAACTGAACCAGGACTTTCCTCCACAACTGATCAACAATGGCTGTATTTATTATAAAACGTTCATGGATACGTTTCCAAGAAGCTGAACAAATCTTGCAGATTTTAAAAGTCACCTGGTTAAAACCCCACGGCTTGTCTTTGAAGTCTCTCTCTAAAAATTCACGTGTAGGATCACAGCAGTCAAAAAGGCACTGAAGGCAACAATAAAAAAAGATCACACATGGAGCTGTTTCATCCCACAACTCAGATCCTGGCAGAGAGCACTTTGGGTTTTAATGATGAAGCATCATCTACCCACGAAACATCAGCCTTACCGTGTAATTGCGTGCGAGGACCACATCAGTGCCGTCTTTCAAATAATGGGTTTCTGTGAAGCTGCTGGCTAACAGGCCCCTGAAAAATAAATAAAAAAAATACAGCACACGTAATATTAAGGCCACATCACCTTGACTTTGTCCTTTAGTGATTCCGTTTGAGATAGCGATCAAAGCCAAGCGTTCAGGAAACAATGACTGCTGGGGCTGTGTGCGAAATAAGGAAAAATGGAACTCCAAATCCTGAAGATGCACTACATGGACACTTCCTTTGTTAACTGTGAAAAGACTACAAGTTTGCAGACTGCTTTCTCTTCCAAATCAGGACTGCAAGGTAGCAGATTTCTATATCAAATCTTCCATACAATTTTTTTAACACATTTTATATTAAATCTCAAATCGAGACATTTGGAGTATTGTTAAGTAACGTTGGTTTGTGGAAAAGGAAAATGTTTTCCCTGTATTACATATTTTGCTGTATAATCTGTTGTATTCATCAGCCAGTGACCACCCAAAGACTAGCTTAGCTCTTGGTAAACGAAACAAACTTCTTCCACTGACACTCGAGGAAAAACACAAGAACATTACAGAAGTTAGAGCACTGGATTTACTCTGATCATCTGGAAAGGATATTCACGAATGGAAATCTAACAACTTGAAATGATATACCAGGAGAAGGTGAAAGACCATGTCTGTGATGAGATGTTTTGGTCTCATTCTCACTGCACTTCCCCTCCTGCCTTTGGCAACGATATAAAAAATTTGGATTTGCAATTGCCATTTTCCAGAAATCTCCAGAGAGGGATATGTGTGTGACAACTATGAAAACTTTTCCTTTTTGATTAAGCTCATGGAATAGGGAAAGCAGCGTCTACCTTTCTTAAAACAAAGAAGCCTTGCTATTTATCTGTTTTTCAACTCCTTAGCTAAAGAGCATTTCTAACAAGGCCAGAAGGAAGAATTATATATTCACCTATACGAAGAATGCAGTCACATTTACTCCTCACTTAGGTCTTAAGCTATGCTCCTCAACACAAACAAGCTTGAGTTTTGACAAACTTCCTGGTCAAATGCAAAAGCACAATATAGAAGAAACCAAGGATAAATGCCACCATCACCTTTAGAAAAGTGGAGCGTATGGGCTATTGAAAAACTCGGGCACAGAGTTTCACAGTGTTCTTTCTGTTCCACTTCAAAGGTTGTTCATTTGAAAAACCAGGTCCTGTCTTTGATTTAAAGCCAGTTAATGCTGCACTGTCACATACTAGTGTGAACTAGTACACAGTTTCAATACACATTTCTTGCACTTTGTATAAACATTGAGATTAGAACATGAACAAACATAATTTTCATTACTGATTTATTTGCATCACATTAATATCCAGTGGATCAATCACAATCAAGACCTGGTTGTGCTAGGAACTGTGCTAACACTTGTTAGAGAGAAAATCCATCTTTCAAAGCTTCTGTCTTAAGGTAGAAGGATAGAAAAAAAAGAAAAAAAAAAAAAAAAAGAGCTTAATTAAACAAGACCAAAAGAAAAAATAAGAAAAAAACCAACCAAAAAAAGAAGAGGGAGGGAAAAAAAAAAAGAAAAGGAAAAGGCAATGCAAAATGATGAAGATGATAAAGCCCCAACAAAATGAACATTCAAGCACAGATTCTCACATTACATTTTTCAGCTTGTGGGAAATATTTGCATATTAATAGGTACGGAAGGTTAAAAGAAGTCAGTGTTTGGTGGGTTGGCCAGGAACTGCTCTGGATCTCAGCCAACCACCACACCTAGAGTAGGATTTTGTTGCCCAACCAAGCATCTAGTGTTGATTTAGAGACTATATATTTCACCAACCAGCTCCACAGGGACACATCCAACTCCCGTGGTGTCTCAGGAGGCACTTGACACCAACATTTATCTCACCTCTTGTGCCTGTTGCCTCTGGAGGGCCTGATTGAAACTAAGTGTGCTCTATCCATGATGCCTCATTATCAGTAAGAGCAGCTGCTTTCTCAATTATTGTTATTATTTCTATAACAACATTGCTAAGTTCTGTGCTTAGCAAGCATTAATTACCCTTGTAAAGGCAAAAAGTAAGATCCCGTCATTGTTGAAGCCAACGGAGTTTTGCTGTGCACTTTTTGGACACGGGATTTCGTATAGGATATTGGAGCAAATTTAATTTATGGGACAAAACATAGACATAGGATAGGGTAACAAATGTACCGTAAGGGCAAAGTGATTGAGCAAAACACTCACTTTGTGCTCTGCTGTTTCCCAGGCAGTGATGATAAAGGTGACCTTTCTGCTTCTGCTCATTCTACCCTCAGGCACAGGTTTTGAAAATATTGCTTAGGTTCAGGGATTTTCCTACCAGAAGGGAGTGCTGTGATCAGCAATCTGACCTGCTGGATTACCTAGGTCATTGGACTTGAATTCACCTGCTAGTACAATGACCGTGATGGAGCCAGATCCATTTTTGTACTCTGTAGAGTCCTTGTCTAGATCTCCTATGATGAAGAAGCTATCACAAGCCTGGTAAGTTTTTAGCAGTTAATTAAGCTCAGTGTAAAAACACTGCACTTTGTATCTAGATTGACTGTGTCAGCATTCAGTTTCCAGCCACTGGATCTTATTCCCTGACATCAATGCGTCATTGTCATTTGAGTCATGGACAGTTCTACTTACTAAAGTGAGGAAATACAGCAGGTAAACAAATTCCTGGAGTAGCTGTCATCAATCTCCCTGTAAGGATGAATGTTTGCTATCTATCCTGGTGAAAATACCAGCTGAACATATGAATTCACAGTGTTAAGTAGTAAAAGTAAGAGCACCGCAGTGATGGAGTCCCATGACTGGACTATTCTAATAAAATAAAAAGTAAAGCCCAATGTAGAAGCCAAAGTAGGATTTTAAATCATGGAAATGTCATGTACCATTGAAGGACCTTTTTAAGGAAATGAGAAAGATTTTTCAATGGGCTGCATTAACATTCCTTCAGTTTAGTAACTAAGATATCATTGCCGAGACATCTCGTAGAATCATGGAATAGGAAGTTGGAAGGGGTCTCGAGCATCATCTAGTCCAACCTTTCGAAGTAAACTATAGATATATATGTATTTTAAATAAGATGACCCAGCACACTGTCAAGCTGAGTCTTAAAACTGTCCATTGTAGGGGAATCCATCATTTCCCTTGGGAGATGGTTCCAATGTCTAAGTGTTCTCATGGTGAAAAATATTATTCCAGAGCACAATCAGAATCTCGCCTGGAGTAATTTGTACCCATTACCCCTTGTCTTTTCCTTGTGACTCCCTGTAAAAAGGGAGTCTCCATCCTCTCAGTAGCCACCTTTTACGTGGGGGTACATGGTAGTAAGATCTCCCCTAAGCCTTCTCTTCTCAAGGCTGAACAAAGGCAGTTTTCTCAGCCTTTCTTCATATGGCAGGTCTTCCAGTCCTCTGATCATTCTCATGGCCTTTCTCTGGACCCTCTCCAGCTTGTCTGCATCTTTTTTGTATAGTGGGGACCAAAACTGAACCCAAACATCTGTTTTCCTGTCACATATGGTCCTGGTACTAGTTTGAGAGCAAGGCAGAGGAAAGGTTTTCTCCACACTGTAGAGGCTGGGGACCTCTACAAGACACGTTTGCAGGGAGCCCAACCCTTTCTGGCAGGCAAAGAAGCTGTTCTCCTCACTTTCGAAACGTCTATTATGTTAAAAGCTGTCGAGTCATACAAGCTCGCAGCATTAGCATCCAGGGACAGCAAGTCATGTAAAGGCATTTCTTGAAAGGTTATGAAAACGAAGTGTAACAAGCACTCAAAGTCCACAGCTGAGTGTGCACCACTCCACTTTCCAATTATGGCAATAATGTTTAACATACCAAGCAACGAATTCAACATGTGTACCTATTAGGTAATTTAATTACCCCCCCTGCCCCCCGAAGATATGCAATGTAATGGATTGATTTACATTTCAGGTTTTGACCCACAGTAAAGGAGATTAATAGAGGAAAGTAAATTAATTTAGATGGCAAGCTTACTTAACCTAATTGGATCAATGTAATTCCGAAAGAGCAGGGATCAAAATAACATTAATGTATCACGATGCAATTCATCACCACGTCTGGAGTTTCAAATGTTGTCAGCTACAATGCTCAGCAGCACCAGATGATTATCAGTTTTTTGCACTGCATGAAGAGGCAGAAACAAATGCCATCGAGAGCTGCAACAACTGCTAGATACAATTACAACAAAATCAGTTGAAACAACACCACAACTTTCTCATTTGTCCTCCGAAGATGCAAAAGTGCCACTCTTGAGTGAAATTATTTGTGTACTCAGTCAATGTGCTTGTCAGCACTGTGGATTTTTTCACATTTCCCAGAGTCAAATTAACAAGTAGAAGTTTTGATGGCCCAGAAGGACAGGTTTTATCCCTCTTGAGCTATGAGAGACACAACACAGGTTTCCTCTTCCTCTGTAAATCAGCAGGAAGCTTACCTGTCAGATTTGCTGGAACACTTTCAGGTGCCAAGCGGCTTCCACCAACCTAAGCCTCGGGGAATATGATGAACGCTACTTAAACTTCTAACACTCACCTTTCTAGCACCCCACTATGTGAAGTCTTACATGGTTTGTCTGGGGAGGGGAAAAAATGTCCCGTTTTAAACATGTCAATTTTTTTACCCAATCCATTTAATGACAGGAACGGTATTTTAACACACTGCCTCTCTCACTTGCAAATGAGAAAATCAGTCTCTGCTCTCCAGGCACCAATATATTATTTCAAAAGGTTATAATGATATTTCATCACTCTGGGAGAGTCAGAAAGACAGAGTCACAGAAGATAGAGGTGGAAAAAAATCTAGTGGGTCATGCAGACAGCCTCCCTGGAAGCCAAGCATGCTATAGATCAAATTAACTTCTGTCTCATCGAGCTTCAAGTGTCAGAAGCAATGCTGATCCCACCACTTTCAAAGGGAGATTACTTTGCATTCCAACAGATGTTACTGTCATGATGTGTTTCCTGATATTCAGCCTTTTCTAGTTTTTCCAAGTTACACTTCTTTCCCTAGCTGAAACAATTGCTTTTCCTTCTTGGTACATATATCATTCAGATAGTTGCAGATTATTATCAGATTCCCCCTTAACCATACCACTTGCCAAGACTAGAATATTAGGCTATAAAAAATGGCAGGAACCATGTATTTTTCATGTTAGTGTTGCTCAGGAAAAATCTAAGTATCATCACAGTAGGAGCACACACCAGGGTTTCCCTTGGTGATGCAGAAGAAATTGGAGACAAAAGCCTAAGGAGCAAATCTCTTCCTAATTTCCAGTCTGTCTTTTAGGATGAAACTTCTTTGATTGCCCTCCCTTTCCCAGGTCGTTCTCCTGTAATCCAGGAGAATACAAGGAGGAATACACCAACATTCCTAGCCATCAAAATGGGTCCACAAGTCTTTCTTTCTGCAGTCTCTATGAGATGGAAGTGACACCCAGCAACCGAGACTTGAAAGCACTGCTTTAAAGCCAAACAACAGGTTTTCTGGATGGTCTGGTACACGTTTCTTCAACATCTTGGGTGGTTGTGTGGCTCATCGTTACACATCTCAGGTGGTCTATGCCTTGCTCTGTCATGACATGGAGCATCAAACCTGACCTTTGCTTCAGCAAGGAATCAGGGCAAGCAGAAGAGGTCCCAGTTTTTACAATAATATACCCCTGCTTCTGCTAGCACCATCTGATTTTTAGTGCTAGTGAGCAAGCAGGGACCTGGGCTGCTTCTCTTGAGTGGGTGCTCTGTGGCATACAGCCCAAACCCACCCAGCACTCCCAGGGATGTGGCATGACCTGACTGCTGCCCTCAGGCATTAACTAGGACTTTGAGATAGGGTAAAGGGGAGCAGGGACTGGAACACTTAGCTAAAATCCCATGCCTGATATAGAAACACCATAAGCAATTTCTAAAAGCAGCACTGTGTTTTCTTTTGGAATCTCATGGAGGGAGTAAAGCAGCTTCAAATCTGAGCTAGAGCTTTGTCGACTGATTCTGAGGTCTGACATGCCCTGGGTGCTCTGCATATACACAGCAAGACTCACAGCACTGAGATTTATGATCTGATGTTTGATTCTGCAATTTTTTATCCTCTGGTAAAGTTTGGAAATGCGGCCTCACTTTAAATCTTGTTTCAAATATGGTCACACATGGACATCTCTGTTCTGAGGTCCAACATCACAGCAAGGCACTCTCTGGTTAGGAGGTTTCACAGGGTTGCTTTTAATGATATAGAGAAGGTGCTGTGAACCTATTGAGCTTTGGAGAGGAACAAACAGATGGGGCTCCGAGTAACCTGCTCTAGTTGAAGATGTCTCTGATCACTGCAGTGGGGTTTGGACTAGATGACCTTGAAAAGTCCCTTCCAACCCAAACCATTCTATGATTCTATGATACACATTTCATGCTCTTATATTTGCTTGCCTGCTTGCCTTTTGTTTTATTAACATCTCAGCAGAGTTTCACCACTTTACGAGCTGGTGCTTTAGGAAGAACATTGACTATTCCTATGACTTCTGAAACGATGACAGTCAGCTTCTCTACCTACTCTGTGGGAGGACAGCTCATAATAAGCCACTGGTAGCACAAGGCTGACTCAGACCTGACTGTGGTGCTGCCCTTCTCCACAGATATGCTGCCTGCAGCTCAGACAGACATCTGACCTTTACTTATACTTGTTACTCTTTCTCCTCCTTCCGAATGATAGAAGCTCCTATTTTCTCCCCCATCCAAGTCATGCCTCATTCTGTTATACAAATTCTTACTAAAAGCCCTCCGGCTACTCATTTTCAACCTTGCCTACAAATGGGGGAGGTAAGGACAGTGAAACAGGAGGGCAAACAGGCAGGTATAAAATATATCATCTAGACCTCTGCCTACCGACACCAGCGTACTCCATTAATTTTTAAGCATCTCAGCGCAGGTCATTTTGACCTTTAGACTGGAATTAGTTGTTACTTCTTCGGCTGTTGCATTTCTTTGCAGGTATATCCAGAGGAATGAACAGGTCTGTTAAGCCTGCCACTTCTGCAGTGGGGGTCTCAGTGCAAGACCCTCCTCATACTCACAAAGGCAATATTCACAGAGATGTTTTTCAGTTCTCTCTCATTACAATATAGCGAGTGAGCGAGGCATGGGTAATGAGTTTCCCCATGCACAGGCACCTAACATCATCCTATCTGCAAAACCACCACATATTCTTTAAACACATCACATTCTTTCCCCTTGTTTAATTATCTTAAGTGATTTGAAATACTTTTGGACATTTTCCCATTGAATGTCTCCACTTCATAATATCCTATCTGCTACACTCCAGTGTGCTGCCATAGAGGGATTGCAATGTCATAATTGAAGAACCTGAGAGATTGAAATTCGCAGAGCTTAATTAGCACAACAATTCTGAGGGAAAGAGGGGAGCAAAATACAACTATAATAGCTGGGAAATCAACCAAGCATCCAAAGTTTCAGTATTAACTCTATGGTAGTAGCCTCTGGCCTATTTCACACAGTCTGTAGATAGACAATTTGAGTAGAACATATGTTACATCTGAAAAATATGTCTCTTTACTGCTACCCAGTTCTTTTGCTGCAGAAATTCATATAAACCTGAGTCTATTGGAGGCCATACTAAAATCCCACTCCCATCCCCAGTAAAGTATCTGGTACACGGAGAGTAAATTTCCATAAACACTCTACAATGTCAAGAGCGAGAGCCACACTCTGAGTTGCCCCGAGACGGTGTGTTGAAACTTCCATTGATAGCTGCTCTCTGGCGTGATGGGGATAGAGAGACAAGAGGGACAAGCACAGCATTTCAAGCCTACAAGCATCCTCCCTTCAGATGCACAACCAAGGGAGAAAAGCACCTCCCTAGATGGCAAACGCTGAGTGATCGAGAGCTTTCTTGTTTTCCTGGCTGCTTGGAAAATAAACCATAAACCTCACCTCCCCAGTATTCAACAGAAAACGATTGAAATGAAATTAAGCACGTTGTCAGCCTCCCACACCGTCCCAGGCTCCCAATGCACGCCCTGCTTCCATCACTCATTGTAATGGTTATGGCAAAGATTTACTTGCCAAAACTGTAGCATTTATTTTATCCTTCTAAATCCAAAACGTTAATGAATTGACTACTGCTAACCGACGTTGTGATGAGAGCATGTTCCCCGTTGGAACAAGAGAAACGACATGTTTTTCTACAAAGCACATGGGTAAAAACAAGTTATCTCCCTAAAATGGCTTAAGTTTGGCCAAAACCCTCAGGATAGTCATAATAGGACAGCATTAGGTTGCCTGCATCTCACATGGCCATTAAGGGAAGACAGAACCCACAGATCATGTGTGGGAGAACGAGAAGAATTCCAGCAAGGTTCGCTCTGTCTTCACAACAGAGCTTGGAGACATAGCAAAACTTTTCTGGCAGAAGAGGGAATGGCAGCATTTCTGTGAGCTGTGGCTAAAACTCATGCACACACCAAAAGCCAAGTCACAGCTGGTTTCCCAGCACCCCGCTTGTGTTAACCTCAAAGATGTTCTCATGTGATCTTTCACTGGCCAACTCCAATATACCAGAGCATCATTTGACAGTTTTCAGCATATCTCTCACAGAATTGTCCTAGGAGAACTCCTTGTTAGGAATATTTTAGATTACCTCCTTGAGCTTCCTGATGTAGCAGAATAATAGAAATCATATTGGAGTGGGCCCAGAGGCGACTGGAACACTTCTCCTATCAAATATTGGGGTTGCTCACCCTGAAGAAGGGAAGACTGTGAGGAGACCTTCTTGAGGTCTTTCAGTACTAAAAGGGGTCTGTAAGAGAGAATAGGGACAGACTTTTTAGCAAGGTCTGTTGTGACAGGACAAGGTTTTAAACTAAAAGAAGGTAGATTCAGACTCAATCTAAGGAAGAAATTATTTACGCTGAGGGTGGTGAGAGCCTGGCCCAGGTTGCCCAGAGAGGTGGTGGCTGCCCCATCCCTGGCACCACTGCAGGTGAGGTTGTCCAGGGCTCTGAGCAACCTGCTCCAGTTGCAGATGCATGGGCATTGGACTAGATGAACTTCAGAGGTCTTTTCTGACCCAAACCATTGTGTGATTCTATGATCCTATGTAAACTGTACTGCAGTAGAACGTCCCCCAGTCTCTGTCTGTTGTATTTTGGATGCTCTTTTGTTTTGGGGCCCTGAATGATCCTCTCCATCAGATCTGAGCAGAAACATCTTACCTGTCTATCCACAAGCTACAGAGAAGTAGTCTAACTATGCTTTTCTCTATGCCTTTTTCTTTTTTCATTCAATAAGATCCCCAAATAAATTGCTACCAAACCAGAAATGCAGCATTTTAAGTCCATCTTGTACGCAAATGACTTTGGAAAGAGCAAAGCAAGAGATTGCCAGGTTGTCCTTCCCCGACACAACGCATAGATCATATTGTAGAAGTGCTGCATGAAATTATGGCAAACTGACTTCTGGGAGCTCTACTGGTAGCTCTATCATTCATGTTTAGCCTCCTGTGGGTGCATTTTTCAATTGATATCCCTTAAATAACCTTAATTATGTATATGTTAAAGTGCCTCATACAGCAGGGAAAATTGAGGAAGACACTTATTAAAAAGAGGCACCAGCACATGTGGTATTATTTTTACAGTCATCCAGTGTGTTGATATAAAGTATTACATTTGAGTCAAACCTCATTTGCGTGAGTAGTTAAAGTGAAAGCCGATCTGTCTTTGCATTGTGTCTCGAATGGCTGTCCAATTAGCGGAATGATTAGCCCGGCTAATATCAACAGAACCATTCCTGTGTCAATTTGACAGTTACATCACCGCACAGTTTTCAGCCACTTCCTGAAGGTTTCTGAATCAGACCCAAGAAAACTGCAGCCCTACAAAATATCCCCGAGGAGAAGGCATGTTTCGCAAGCGTCGTTTTAGGAAAAGCCAGGGAACGGATTCTTATGGAGGCCAAATATTTGTGTTGACATTTTTTCACATTTTTTCCAATGTTTTTTCTAAACATATGATCTGTTGTTCTCAGCTTCTGCTTCTGGAAAGGCTGCTGAAAAATTGTTTGTTTTTACTGAGATTTTACTTGACCTTGAATGCAAGTTATTGCTTGAGCTACTGAATAGTGGTTTATGTTGTTGATATGTTTGCCATAAATCATTGCAGAGGAGTCTTAAAGGTGCACAGGAATATTTGTTTGTTTTATTAATTAAAAAAAAAAAAAAAAGAGTGCTGTTTACCTTCCCAGTCATTAGTAGAACAAGATTTTTGCCTATGTAGAAGGTTTACAAACACATAAGTTCTTTTAAGAATCCCCCTCCTTGTTTATCATCTGTGGCTTGGTACTTCTCTCCCTTTTTCCTCTCAAGTAATGCCAAGCAAACCAAGCATGACTCTGCCTTTATCTGCCTCTGGACAAGTAAACTTCTTTTCTTCTGCTTTGCTGTAAGCTGATAGTAGTTTCTACTATTTTCACCTGCTCCTTCCATCACGTTTTGAACTCTTCCCTGCAGACTCAGTGGCCTGCCTTCCAGTGGGCTTACAAAGCCATGGGGTCTTCATAAGCTCTTTGGTTTAAAGAAAGAATTGTGATCTTCCAAGGATTTCATTATTGAGAGATAAGGCTGATTTTCAGAAAATTTTGAGCATCAGCTTCTGAGAAAATAGAGGGTTTGAAGGAACTGCAGCTGAATATCTGTAGGTGACAGTATCTACATGCCCCAGTTATTTTCTTAGATAGATGTTGGAAACTCTCTGTATCAAGCGGTGTAAGCACTAAATGACTCTTATACCCATTTAGATGTTATAACTGTTTATTACAGACCACACACATGGAAAATACCATGGAAGCATGAGTGGTTTTTGAAGACCGGACTCATACGCAGCTACACTGGATGTGCCTGTGTCACTGTTTACGGCTGAAGTCCTGACACCTGTGTGAGGTCAGAGCTCCTTGTTTTGCCTCTCCAAAGCAAGCCAAGCAAAGGCATCAGTGGAACGCACAGGCTGCTGCCAGCCAAGAGAGGGTGGAGGAGGAAAGGTTTGAAATTTCCCCCGTTTCTAGGAACTTAGCATGGGAGGAAATTGTAGCCTTTGAAAATGGACGAGCAGCGTTGGTGGTGGACGAGCAGATAACTTTCTATCCAACAAAATGACTTTTGGGATGTTCCATTTCATGCAAATTGAAAGATAGAATTGGAGTCTTCTGTGAGGTCATGGTAGTTTCACTGGAAAACTTGCAGGACTGATATTAGTAGCACCTAATTATGCTCAGAGCTGGGAATCCCACTCAGAAAGACCAGTGTGCCAAGCCTGGAACTCCTTCAGTCTGAAATCCCTTACTGGGATGCTGGGGTCTTTCTACATGCTTTAAAAAATACCATCTTCTTCTTCAGCAAGGAGACGACGGGCCACAGTAAACCTCACAATACACAAACTTGATGGTATCTTCAGCCTTTCCTTGTTGAAACTTTCTATCTATGATTAAAAACTCACAAACCCTGATTTGAACCCAGCATTCTCAAAAGCAACAACCTAGACATCAACGTTCTCTTCAACCTTCAGTGTTCCTTTTTTCCCTCATCCTCCTTCCAGCCCAGAGAAAAGTTCATTACACTAAATGGAACAATTTAAACAGTAATTGGATCAAGTGTTCTGGATAATTTTTTTTCTGATTGTGCTTATACATTACTCTTAAAAGCATAGTTGCTTTGAAGAGAAATCGGTAACTGTCCTATCCCAAGAATAAAACCAAAGACAACTAACCCGGACAGTGCAGGAATGGTTTTCTAATAAGTCATTCTACAGACATTTGAGAAGTTTTTGGTAAAACATTCAGTAGCTCCAGGAAGTACAGTCACTTCCTTATGGATTTCTAAAAAGTGGATGATAGGCATGTCCAAACCAATGATGGCAAAGCACTGACACCGGTGCTAAATTTGGCAGTGGCAAATTTGGGCTGGCGCCAATGACAATGAGCTATAAATGTTTTTTAAAATAACTTTGGCACCAGGATTGGGGATCTGTTCTAGATTACCATTAATGCTGCTGTGGATGTCTGGAATTTCTTCCATGGTTTTTCCTTTCCAGGCTCCCTACTAAGATCCATTTTGGAGTCTGTAATTATTAGCTCTAGAAAAAACTTTTTTACAGTATTAGGCTGTAACTAATTTTTTTGATTCTTTTCCACAACACAAACCTGGATCTAATCAACTTCCTTTTGTGGTTATTTCATTTGCAATTACCTTTGAGATGCGAAGTCAAGCCAGAAAGACATGATGAGTTCTTCATTCTGAAAAGACACAGAATAGGTGTAGGTACCAAGGCAAACCAAATTCATCGAATGTAATAATCTGTAATTTGTAGATACATTACATTTTAGTCAGTGTCCTTTTAATGGGCACCCATCTGTTTCACTCGCAATGGAGTCTCCCCTCTTTCCCCCGCATACAAATAATATTTTCTCTTTTAATCTATTTGTTTAATAAGAAATTCTTCACTTTATTTAGCCCCAAAGGATACCTCTGTGGGATATCCTTCGGTAGGACAGGAAGCCAAGAACACAAACTGGATTCATAGTATGGTAAATGGTAAAAATCGCTTCAAATCCACAAAATGATTTTTTGTTTAGAAAGTTGCTAAATGTGTTTTATTGTCAGGCATCATGCCCCATTATGCTGGAAATGCCCAGGAGTAGTGTTCTTTCCCCTTCATGCCCTAAGCTGACATTGACTGAAATCCTTCCATTAGGGGAGTTTATAACAAGCAGAATTAGGTTGTTGCTCTTAGTTCAAACACATACCCCTTCATTTCCTCTAATTTTATACAATGTAAATAAATACTCAGTGGGGCTTGCAGGCTACTGGAAAGCTCTGAATGCTGATCATGTGTTCTAAATAAGGCACTCCCAAAAAAAGCAATGCCTTTAGGCTGAGGAAGGTAATTGTCAGTTGTCGAGGAGAAAGGTCGAGGGGTGCAAGTGGGCTTTTTCCTGTATTTGTCCGAGAGGATAAACAGCAGGGAAGAAATGCTCTGCTAAAATAAAGCAAAGCAAAAGGATGAGGAAAATAGATGACTCCCCTGTTAGATGCAGGTTTGCCTAAACCCAATTTCTCCACAAAACTGAAAGGCTTCGCCTAACAAAAGAGGGTGCTTTTCTCTGATGAAACTCCTGCTTTTTCCTCAAGCTGCTGCTCTCCAAGAGCAGGAAACACAATCTAAGATCTGTTGTCCACATCACCTTTGAAATTGTTGAGAATGGTGCTAGAAACTGCACGCGTTTCTGTTCCTTTCTATATAGTTGTAAAACGTCCATACAAACAAGACAAGGCAGTTTAAAGTGTCTTTACTTGCAATTGCCTTAATAATCACTTGAAAGCAGAATAACAAAGACATTGTGACCATTCAATTTGAAGTGTTTCAGGTCCGAGGTTCAGACCTGGAAGTCTCCCTTTCTCCATGACTAGATCAGACACCAAGATTTCAGAGCATGTAGTACATGCTGGTTTTACTCAACTATAAACTGGTCTTGCTCCTCCAGCTGATGGGTAAATTAAGAGTAAGTATCATCCTAGAAACTGTAGAGAAGTTATTTGTAGGAGTATTTTTCCCATCACAATTAACACATACCCCTCAGGCACTCAAGCTGGCAAAGCCAAGCTCAAAAACATTAAAGAAAGTCATAGATACCAAACTAAAGAAAAGGTTTAGCGCAACAGAATACTGTCTCTATTCTATTCCCATTTGTTTTCTAAATTGTTTAATGTAAGGCACAGCCTTCCTTTAATTTTAGTTTTTTTGGCCAGCTTTAAGAATTTTAAAGAGATCGTAATGATCCCTAAATCACAGATAACTGAACCTATAAAACACAAACTCTGCTCTCCTCATAATGTCATCTCTTGCCAGCTCTCTGTCGGGAATGATTTTCAGTCAATTTGATCTTCAATAAATAATAGCCTAGGTAAACAGGTGAACTCACAGTAGGCAGACTAATCCTCTTACCCCATCCCTAACAGAGCTGTCTCCAGGGCCAGCAGGAGGGACAGTTATGAGATTGGCAGGCCATACAGCTGTGTCCACTGCGCTTTTTTCAAGGACTTAAATAGCCCTCAAGTGTGATTTTATACTCTAAAACATCCTAAAATATGACCACATCCTAAATGCATTAAAGATTGTTCCAGGGCCCCTGTGGTTAAATGGAAGAACCAATATCCTTGAGTAGCTCTACAAATAGGAAAAGAAAACTACATCAAATGTATAGAAGACTATCATGGTGAATAAAGGGATATGCATATTTTGCTTGGGTTTAAGGAAAGAATAGGGAATCGAGTATCTTGCCAATATTCAGGTTCATTTCTTGCTGTGGTTTGGGGCAGAAAGAGGATAATGAAGACTGATCAAAATGAGCCAGAAACTATCATACAACGCCTTAATTCCTAAGTCTGTCTTGAGAGACAAGACGACAGGCAGATAAATAGACAGACTCACACTTGCCTAAAGGCATGCTCTTTGTCAAATTTACACCAAGATTTTAACCTGAAGAGAACTTAAATTGTCCGTAGATTTTTCTCTTACTGCAGATTCAACCCTGAGGAACGTTCTCTGTGATTTCCTTGGAATATCACGCTAAAATAACTCTTATTTTTCCCTAATAGCTTTGCTAACTCAAGATTCATCCTGTAGCACATTATAGTTCCAAAGTATTTCTTGTGGATATAAAAGATTAATGCAAGTGGTTGTCTCTTATGGCAGTTTCAGCTGCCTGAAAATCAGATACAGAAAGCTGGTTTTATAGGCTCATTCTTTTTCTATATATATTCTTTTCACAGAAATACATTTCGCCCTGGTTTCAACTTAACGTCATTGCATTTGACATGACTAGCTGTTCCTAATTTGATTTTTACAAAACTAATCAGCAAAGCCAGGTAAAATCTATTCCAAAGAAACAAACTAGCCCTGTCTATCTGGAGGACTCGATGGACTATATGGACTGTCAAGCCCTATAGGATGTCAAACCCTACAGAACAGCTGAATGAAAACAGATGTGTGCAGACCTTGTCCAGTGCTACCTTCAACATGAATGAAGCAGGTGCTTGGCTATTATCAGCTAAGCTGAAAAATCTGGGCTGGTTTTTTCCTTATCACAGGCTTTCAAACAACACATTTGAAGAATAAAATTAAGCTCATTCCCACTCAACACTTGAGACGTTTAGGTCTCGCTTTTCTTGCCTTTCTACCCCATATTCCTTTCGTGACTTTTCCCCTTTTTGCTCTGAGGCCCAGCAATTTTCTGAGCAAGGTATCTAACCCAGTAATGGGACATAATCCGGTGCAGTGGGTGGTTGGATAGTATTGGCAGAAATTTGAACTACCTTAGTTAAAGTAAAATTGCTAAAGCCAGTCATAGAATTTATATTTTCTTTTGTATTTTCTTGCCTTATTTTTATTCCATATTTTTATCAGAAGTTCTGAAATCTGCCATGATTTCATCAGCTCCTAAGTTTGATTTTGTTGATCCCACGCTGTAAGTTGAAAACTTGGTTCATTAAATTCTTTTTGATCTGCCTCTAGAATTGCCATTCCTGAGCTGTGCAGCACATCTGTACTCCCTGGAATTCATTTTGGGCAGAAAACCAGAAGATTTGGCATCCACTGGAAGAAGCAATTCTTAATTTTTTGTGTGAATCCTGGGCTGGAATTGTTCACCAGGAGAAAAATTACTGTAACAGTAATAATTCATCCCTATATCATTAATTAAATTTTAAAGCACAGTTCTCTGAAAGACTTTGTAAAAAATCTGACTTCGGTTCTTTCTGATGGGTTCATCCTACTTTCTTTGTAGTGCTTTATTGATAGGTGGCTTTTCCCTAAAGAAACAGTTTGTTTCTGGTGCTGTTATTTGACAGTGTGGTACCTTATTTTCTGACTTAAAAGAATTGACCCTGTCTGTTCTGCAAAAGCAGAACTCTTGACCTCAGCTGCAAAAGGAAATGATTCTGATCTTGTCTGCATCAGTGTCACTAGATAGATTGATTTTGAGATGCCACAACTTACTTGGCTTGTAAGCAAGAAAGAGGAGGAGAAGGAACATTGGCCTTGGAGCAAGTTTCTTCCCATGGTTCACAGAAGAACATCCTCCCCATCTGCTTTCTCGTTTCTTCACGTATTAGTTACACTATTTCCTGGATCCTGCTTTCACCGTTTCCTTTGCTGTTATGTGGTCGGTATAATGTATTATAATGAAGCATAGGTAGAAAAGGGCTGTAAACTTGAGCTGGATAATCATTCCAGAATTTATCTCCTTGCAAAGCTGATGAGATATCAGGGAGGTCTGGAACATGGGTAGGTGGCACAGCCTGTGTAGTATAATGTTGGCCACTGTAAATAGAAGAAATACAAATAACTAAGTCATTTGTCGTTGCTTTTATTCATACCTTCTCTGCAGCCTTAAGGAAGGGAAGGAAGGGCACTGTTAGAAGGCAGTCAGCACAGAAACAGATAAGAGAATTATAATTCGTTAACAGATACCCCATCATGTTAAAAATAATCGGGCTATTATTATTATTATTATTTATTATTATTCCAGTAATATCTTTGCTCCCTGTTGTTCTATAGCCTTGTTCCATCCAAGAAAGCGAAATACTATCGTCCAATGTTTCTTAAGTCCTTGCCATAGCAATGAGCATTGAGTCAGGCCCCTGCTGAGCATTTCAAGAGCACAATGACATTCAGCAGTGTCAGCTTTGGTTTCTGCATAATTGCAACTCAAGAGCCTGTTTTTAGGCTGCGTTGTTACAATCTACCAACAATTTAAATATCAAAACAAAACAAAACCTGAATAATTTACTAAATATTTCCTGAATTTTCTCAGTGCTCCTCATTTCTGCTGTTTCCGCTATTTGAAGCATGACTCTTCCTCATCAGAGTGTAGCCCATTTCCTACAGCTTCTCCTCCCTCATTGAACCATGTGAGGCAAAGGGCCAAGGTTTTCCATCTTAAGAAGGAACAAAGAAGCACTGGCACACCAGCTTTGGTCATGCAACTCCTTGGTTACTCCGAGCCAAATCCCCTTTTGTTCCCCCAGGTCTGGTTTTGGCAGCCAGCTGGTGCATTGCCCACCTGACACAAGCTCTTGGCATCCTTGCAGAGGAGTGAGGACTGTGTGTGGCCAGGGTACAGGAACCTCCATCTCTGGCATGGGAACAGCTCTTGGGGGACTCTGAAGAGGCAGGTGCATCTCTGCAGAGCAAATCTACCCACAAGCTGGGGAAATCAATTCCTCTTGCACCTCACCCTTCTGCTTGCCCCTTGGCTTATATTTGGTTCATCTCAAGCTCTAGACCTCAGTGTGCTCCTTCTTTTGCATGGAGAGCAAAGACCATTCCTAGAAGCTGTTCATTACCCAACACAAGAGCTTTATGCTCCTTTCAAGGCTCAGCACATCCTGTTGAGTAACTGGCTACACTTTCCCTTATGAAGCATGGATAAGAAGTGATGAAAATCATTCTGAAATAATCAAAAACACCTGTCCCTGGTAGAAACTATTTTCTAATTGAAGCAGAGTTTTTGCTAATTGAGATATACGGGATCATCAGAACTCCTCATGAAACTGAGGCGAGTTTCATTTTTCTCCTTGTGGGCAAAGCATTTGTATTCACTTTCCTCTCATTCCAAAATAGTTCAACCACTTTGCTGCAAGTATCGAGGAAAATGTTATTTAAAATCTTAAACAGGCTCCCTCCCCTCAAACATTTGCCAATATTTTCCCCTAAAATGAAAGTTTAGGAGAATTTTGAGGAAATGAAACATTCATGAGATTTAGCCAAAGGTCTTCTACCTTCGTCTAAGTCATAAATGGTATTTGTAGAAGAGTCTCTGAGCCAAATTTGCCCGTTTCTTCATTTGGATTTACTGGATCACACTCACTGTGTTTTACTAATTCTTCTAATAGCAGCTAGCACACTCCATGCATCCTGGAACTCCAGCTAAAAGCTGCATTTCACCATCTTTTTTATGAGAGACCGCCTGAAAATACCTTCTTTGCAGATCTTGATTTTTAACAGCTCTTTGATTTGTTGCTGCACTACTCACTTCTCTCCTGAATTGCCTCATATGCTATTGATTTTCTCTCTCTCCACCACAGCAATCTTCTCATCTGACTGATGTGAGATTTCAAGAGCCCTGCGCTGAGGCTTCCTCCTTCCATTCCAAAAGAGTTCAACAATCTCCTCTCTTTTTTTTTTTTTTTCCCTTTTTTTTTTTCTTCCCCTTTTCCTTACATCATCCTCATGGCTCACATCCTTTCTCTGCTTCTCCCTCCTGATTCATTATGCAACCATGAATCTCTCTTCAAACACAGAACATCTGGGGATGGAAGGAGAATGGTATAATCACTATAACATGTGGTAAGAGCAGCAGATTATTTTGGTATTATCATTGCAACTTCCTTATATTTCTCTTGCTTCCCTTTTGGCATTACAGATGATAGAAACTAGCTGAGTGAAATGTTTCCTTCCAGCTTTCTCCAGAGGACAGAAGGCAGGCTCTTACCAGTGTGACGGTGGGCAATTTAGAGAGGCCACTACTGAGGTCATAATTTGAAATGCACAGGATATCAAATGTTAATTATTAGGTGCTGATATCATGGCACTCCCTGCCAGGAGAGCTCACACTGGAATAAGTGACTCTGTACTCCTTAGAGGTGAAAAGAAGAGAGCAGTGTTTCAGTACCATCAGCACCACCGCACCTTGGAGCCACCACCATGGAGAGAAATCCACCAGGGACTCTATCTTCCCCCAGAGGAGATATTGTTTAATAAATGAGAGGCTGCTGAGATGAGAAACACCCCTAACCCCACAGTAACTCTTCAGAACTCTTGTCATATTTTGGGGTTGGTTTCTGTCCTATAAAACAGTTGACAGCTATCAGCCATAGATGGCATTCTGTATGAATTCCTCCATGCTAAGCCCATGGTGAAAGTTGGTGTGGATCAATCTGATGAAGAAGACTTGCATTTGGTGTCATAAAAAATAAACTTTATGACATAAGGGGCTCTCACTGCTGACAGACAGTATTTTTTCTGCCAGGAGGGTCTCTGAGATACATCTCCTTAGCCACAGCTGGCAGCCCAAACTGCACACTAAACCCATGTGTGAGGCTGGTGTCACACAGCACTGGAGTTTACTTGGCAATCAGGGATTACATCAAGGAGTCTATGAGCAGGAAATTAAAAATAAATATATTCAGCATTGAAATTCTGGGCTCGCAGGGAATTGTCCATGCTACGGTGAACAGTATTAGACATGCTGTAGTGTTATTTACATCCACCAAGGTGGAAAAGGGATGTTTAGCAGATGGACAGGCACGAAATTCTGCTCTCCAACAGCAGTGCAGGAGAGATTGGTACTCTTCAAGATTAATACTTCACGATCAGTAGGCTCTTTTGTCCTATTTTCACCTTACTACATTGCCAGTCATCTCAACTGAGGCTTTGCCTGCCGTTGTAACACAAATAGGCAGAAGTAGTATTAATGTAAGAGAACATAACTTCTTACACTTTGGTTTTCTCGTTACTTATCGTAGGCATTTGGAGTAAAACAAGTGGTTACTCTCCCTCAGGGTCCCATCTTCTCCTCCCATCATTCTTGATCCCACTGCAGGGACAAGTTGTATGTTGAATTTATGAGACCGGAATAATTTTCAGAAGAGCCCACAGTGGTGCCATAAACACAAGTTCCAGCTGAGGTAGAAAAGAGTCTGTAAGTGTGCACCTCTTCACAGTCCTAGCAAGGGAGGCAAAGGAGATTGATAGCTTATGGGTATCACTGGCATCTGAGTCTATATCCTCTTCTCTTAAACCTCAGCAAATAACAACAGGGACTATATGCCATAAGACTTAAAGCTTGGTGGACAATTCACACTGAAACCCACGTTAAAGAAGCTGCCTGTGTTTCTATCCATGAATTACCCATGAGCAGATGTCAATTTTCTAAATGTGCTCGCTATTAGAAAGTGTTCATTAGATATTTTCCGCAAATTCTCTTTGGCTTTCTCTTTGTTCTGAATTCAGCTCCTTGTTAGCATCTAACATTGAAAACGGAGCTGTTTTGACTTCATGCAGAAATCAGAGAGTGTGGTCTTTTGATTTCTGTTCAGACGTTGCTCATCTCCGGGGGGAATATTTAGTGAGTGTGGATCCAAATTTTCAATTAATATTCAGTATAGTTTATTTAATAATAATTGTTTGGCTGAATATCTTTTCTAGCTGTCTCATTTGCCAGGTTATTGATGTACTCACAGAAAACAGCAATGACCAAACTATCTGCAGAATTGATACCAATCACTGCCCAAATGCAAACTTAAATAAAAATTACAGCAATTTCTTCACTCTTTCCCACAGCCAAGTCCCTGAGTAAAATCTGTCCTCTCTCCACATTGTTTTATTCATCGCTCTCAAGGCGTCAAAAAGTACTGCACTAAGCCGTGGTGTTTTGCTTTCTTATCAGCCTTTAAGGGAAAGATCCACTGTGAATTTTTTCAGCAGCGATGCAGACATATGATATCAATTTAATACTAACAGCATGTGGGACTCATTGGCCTGACTCATGGGCTGCAGATTGGGGTTTCTTTGCAGCTATCATCATCGCTTCCGCTTGCTTCTGCATCTCTCCCCTTCCGGCTGCTCTAGCCAAGCTCCAGATTAAAGCCCTGTCATGGGGCACACAGGGTTGCAAGATGTCCTGCTTTCCAGTGTCATTGCTTGATCCACTGAGATACACAAGCTGAGTGCCAGGTTACTGTAACTTTTCATATTTATGCCTTTAGCCTGTAGTGATAGGATGAGGGGCAATGGTTTTAAACTGAAAGAGGGTAGATTAGATTAGAAATTAGGAGGAAGTTCTTTACTCTGAGGGTGGTGAGACGCTGGAACAGGTTGCCCAGGGAAGTTGTGGATGCTCCATCACTGGATGTGTTCAAGACCAGGTTGGATGGGGCTTTGAGCAACCTGGTCCAGTGGGAGGTGTCCCTGCCCCACGGCAGGGGGGTTGAAACTAGATGGTCTTTCAGGTCTTCCTACTAAAACCGTTCTATCATTTTAGGATAATGGTTCAGAGATTGACCTAAGCTGCTATTTGCTCTGCATTGAAAGTGAGGAGCAAACTCTTCAGAGTCATTTACTGCCTCACCTCTGCTGAGGGAAAAGTAGTGAGAGACTGGGAGAAGTTAGTGAACGGCACGGTCATTTCTGACCAGACCCAAACACATGTTCATTCTTCTTATCATCAGTGCTAAGTGAAGCTGTTCAGGGATTTAATCTCTTAGAATAGATACAAGATGAGGAGAGTGAGCTGGAAGGGGAGATATACACCCGGGCGTGGAAGTATAATGGTCTCTGAGCTGCTTTGCATTTTGTGGAAATCTTTCCATATGGCCTGGGCTGTTTTTTAACAAAATAGTGCAGAGCTGCCAAAGACTCAGAACAGATAAATTTAACCTTGTGAGAAACACAGAGGACAGATCCTTCTCTGGCATAGCTACACTGAAAACCACAGAGAAATGTTGCTTTCCATCAGCTGAGGATCCAGCCTAGAGGATCTGGCTTTAGAGGATGGAAAACCACTACAAAACATAAGCTCTCGATTTGACACACATCTTGAAGGCCAGTGGTGACTGGCGCCTACCAGCTCTACATCTCACACAAGCCATAATGCTGATGAGCAGTGAAGAGACACACTAGATGGGGACATGACAGCTGGAGTATACAGGAACATAGGAAAAGGTACTTAATTTGATTTTATCTGTCACATAACAGAATTATTTCTTATGGTAAGAAACATAAACGAAGTCTGTACTTCTCATCAAAAGCAGAAGAGGATTTGATGACAGGAGTAGTTTGCTTGCTTGCTTGCTTGTTCTTACTTGATTTGTGGCAGGAGATTGATGAGTTTCTCAGGTGCCAGTTGAAGGGAGTAACTGTATAATCCTGCACAACACTGTTCATTAGATTTATCACAGAAATGTACTTGCAGAGAAGCATCAGTGCAAATGGAATTACTTCCTCTAACTCACAGCTGCAAACATGGAGCTTGCACAAAAGAGCTTTCCCAGTCAAATGTAGGTTTTCATTTCAAATTGACTTCGGGGACATCATGCTCAAGAAATGACACAATCTAATGTCTTTCCTTCATGCCAGTTGGATCTTCTGTGCTTTAACTAAGACAATGAGATTTCTTGATGTTACCGCCCTCCTTTAAAAAGGTTAGTTTGCTTTAAAAGAATTGTTGCCATCTACAGATGATGCTGGAAGTAAAAAGGGAAACAAAAGCCCCCGTCCGTACAGGTACTTATACATACTGGTCTGTCAACAGCATATCACCTGTAAATCTAAAAGACTTTCGAAGCCATTGATCTCAGTTTCCAAAAGACTGATCTTGTCAGAAGATAAAACTAGCAAGGACAGTGTGGATTAACACCAGAGCTCCGCAGGGGAATTTTTGTATTATTGGAGCATTCAGCTAAGAAGATTTCCACCTTTCTACTGCCCAGTTTTCTTCATCCTAAAGAACTTCAAACTCACACATGGGCCAAATTCTTTAGATTCTTCATAAATTCAGCTGGGTGTTTGACTAGTTTACAGGCCAGAGAATGAAGCTTTTTCTTTTAATGAGAGAGGATGCAGAAATAGGGTTCTTATTGCCTTGTGTAGACATAAGAGAGGGATATGAACCCAGCTGCTAGATTGAGGGTTTGGGGTTTCTTCATATTGCTGCACACAGGAACACACATTGCAGACCTGCTACTCTTTCCATCCAAAGTTATATTATGGGCACAGGCTTGTTCTCACAAGCCACACAGTAACATATTTCATCTCTTTATTTGCTCTACAGACCATTTTCTCCTCTGGCTGCAGGATGAGAAGCAGCAATGTTGAACAATGTCTCAACCAAGAGGTCATCTGCAGTAGCACAAAGGTGAATTCTCTCTTCGGGTCTTAGGTAAAGCTTAAGCACAAAAGTTGGCAACTCCTTGCAGATGCTCCTTTCTGCCTCTCCTCTCTTTTGCTGCAACAGTTCAAGTTTGTGTTAAAACATTAGCACTAAACTTGGCTCTTGGAAACAGATAGATCCAAGTCATTGGGAATTGGCTTACATTTATTTGAGCGTAAAGCACAGCCACTGAAATGCCACTTGTGACTAAGGTTGACACTGTTTAGTTTATCCTTTCAGATCCCTATAGAAAGAGAATGATATCTTACACCTGGTCCAAGAGGCTCCAGCATGTTTCAACACCCTTCAGGAACCCCACTGCTGATGCACCCCATGCTCCCCTCCCACAGTAAGTCCTACTCTAAGCTGGAATTGACCAAGAGCTATTATTACTGGAAGTGCCATTCCATTACATGCATTTGAACTAAATGTCAAGGCAAATTAAAAAAAAAGCTCCATTATTCATTTCAATCCTATTAAAAAAAAAAAAAAAAAAAAGAGGAAAAA
>WUAM01000356.1:1682106-1707783 GCA_024336885.1 Actenoides hombroni
GAGCGGGGGGGGTTCAGCCTGGAAAGGAGAAGGCTTCCCAAGGGGAGGCCTTCATGTGGCCTTTGAGGACTACAAGGGGGCTGTCAGAAAGATCATAGAATCATAGAATGGTTTGGGTTGGAAGGGACCTCAAAGGTTATCTAGTCCAACCCCCCTGCTGTGGGCAGGGACACCTCCCACTAGACCAGGTTGCTCAAAGTCCCGTCCAACCTGGATTTGAACACATACATCCAGTGATGGAACATCTACAACTGTTCCAGTGTCTCACCACTCACCTGGTGAAGAACTTCTTCCTAATTTTTAACCTAAACCTACCTCTTTGAGTTTGAAGCCATTGCCCCTCATCCTATCACTACAATCCCTTGTAAAGAAAGCCCTCACCAGCTTTCTTATAGGCCCCATTCAGATACTGGAAGGCCACAATAAGGTCTCACAACCTTATTGGTGAACCATCTTTTTAGCAGGGTCTGTTGCAACAGGACAAGGGGTGATGGTTTTAAGCTAAAAGAGGGAGATTTTAGACTGGAGAGAAGGAAGAAATTTTTTACACTGAGGGTGGTGAGAGCCTGGCCCAGGTTGCCCAGAGAGGTGGTGGCTGCCCCATCCCTGGCACCATTGCAAGTGAGGTTGGCCGGGGCTCTGAGCAGCCTGCTCCAGTTTCAAATGTCCCTGCTCCCTGCAGGGGGGTTGGACCAGATTACCTTGAAAGGTCCCTTCCCACCCAAACCAGTCTGTGGTTCTGTGGTTCTATGGTTCTACGTTCTCAGTTCAAGTGGGCAGTATGCCATGAAAAGTAAAGACCTTCAGTAAAGGCTCCAGAGTAACACCAGCCACAAATTGTTGTTAGCTATGGAGAGATGTCAGAGCTTATTGGCTAACTGATTTTTGATGGAAAAATATAGCACATTTAGACAAACGATGTAGGATGGCTGCTTCAGAGATACTTTACCGTGTGAACTACATTAAGTAGTTTTAACTTAGAATAATGGAAGTGGCTGCAAACCCCTGAAGCAATATGCCAAAAGTTAAAGCGTTACGGCTGGAAATAACCACTGAACTACTACACCTCTGAAGTATCAATGGCAAAGATCAAAAGCACCGTGCACTGCTACGCTGCGGGCTGAACCCGGACAAATTTACTCAACTCAGTATTCAGAGTTGGCTTTGGATAGACTAAAGACTAACACAGCTCCGAAACTTCTGGCTCCCTTTGCGCGGATCTGTTCCTCAGATGACAATACTGTGGTTTCTGATGAAATGCATACTTTCTATGATTATGCTTCCACTAAAACCCATACAAGATAATCTAGGGGCTTTTTTTTTAACACGCTGATCTTCCAGGTGGAATGTAGCTTCAGACTTACAGATGTAGGTGACACGGACAGCACCGTAAAAATCACAGCTTGAAAGATTCACCAGAAAACACCGAGATGTTTCAGAAGCTAACAAGAACATATATCACAAGTGGTAGATATAATACTTTAGTGCCTTGTTTTCTAACATCACAGCATTGCTTTTCATAAAACAAATTCTTCATAGTCCCTGCAACACTTCAAGGATGACATATTTTCCTTAAATAGTAAGTTTGGAGATACTGGGCTGGAAAGCTGTCAAATTCTATTTGAAATGTTTAATTCAATTAAATATGTCACTTGTAGATGAGTAAAATTATGCTGCTGAACGGACATCATTGGGTAAATTGTCTAACTGTACTTTCAGATGAGCGTTTTCAATCTAGTAGAGAATTCTACTTAAAACACCCAAGAAATGTAGTCCTAACATGGAAAACTTACACATGCTGAAATTTAAGCAATTCCAATGAAAAATCAGAATTTATTAAAATATAACTAGCAAAATGTAAATAGTGTTGTGAGATTACAAATGGTTATATGTAACTGCCTGTGATACTTATAGAAAACCAGGCTCTTACCTTAATGAAAAGTCATAGAGCCTAGGTTTATTCTTAGACTCTAACCAACAATCACATCCACTCTTAGCTTATGATACCTTTTGAGTGTGTGACTGTAGGTTTGCATTTGCATTTTTAATGTAAATTAAGTTGTCTTGCCATTTCTGCCAGTTTGTTGAAACAGAAAATAGAATTTTTGTTTGACTAAACCCACTTTTTTTTTTTTCCTTTCCACAAGAACAAGACATTTGCTCTGCGTAGGCTGCACTCCTCTTTCACTTGTAGAATACCACTGACTTCCAGAGATAAGCTTTCATTTTGCCCTACACCTCACTGTCTCTCTGACTAACCTTTTAAAATTCTAGATGAAGAGGGCAGAGACGCGTAAGGAGACTCTGCCATGTGTCAGAACCCTTTATGAGCCAATTAAACACATTAATTCAACAGCAAATGACTGCAGGAAGACATCAGCTCAACTCCTGTGACTTTAGCCAGGGGACGTCAGAAGGAAGGGCAGGCAGTGGGGCTGGGCCATGAGGAGCCCTCCCCTCAACTCCAGCAGCAAGCTTGTGGTCAGAAACGCAAAGCAAAACCCCACAGCATCAGCTGCTTCTGATTTTACTTATTTAGGAATGGATTAATGTCAGAAATGGATTCTGACTTCTTGCTACAGGAAGACATTTTGCTGGCCCACGAGTCCAAACTTTCTTCTCACCCATTTCAAGGGCATCTCACTGCGCTGAAGTCACTGAAGATGTGCTGGCAAAGAGCCTGGGCGAGAGAAGGATCAGACACTGTCTTTTAGCAGTTAAGACACAAAATTATAATTTTCTTTTCAATTCAAGGAAGTAATTAGTTTATAATAACATTTAAGATTTACTTGCTGACAGAGATATGACAGTTATCTTACATAAGTCATTTTAATTATTCCTACTAACCAAGACCTCAAAAATATTATGTAGTCTAGTCTAAGCTAACAATGCCTTGCCAGATATTTTTGGTTCTACCGTCATTTGAAAAATTGATGCCTAGAGCATCAGCATTTATCAAGCTCATTATAGATTTCATCTGAACGACTACAGATAATTAAAAGTATGCTTCATTTTTATTGTAATGTTCCCCCCCTTAACACTGCAAAGTAATTCTGTTGTTGCTCAGGGGTTTAGGAATTAATGTAGACTCATCTGCCAGAAAATAAAGTTCTGCAGGATTATATACAAACTATTTATACATACAGACAGGAGTCAAACGCGCAGAAATTATATGTGCATACTGTGAAACACTATCTGCATTTGCACGGACATAAAATAGTGTTAGAAGTGAATGGTTATTTCAGATGGACTTCAGACACTTGCGTTTTCTCAAAGGCACTTGGGTCCAGCTGGACACACAAAAGCCCTTTGGAAAATGTTTGTCCTATTTATCTGTTACTTATATGAAATATATGCACCTGATGCCCCATCATCTTACACCACACAGAGTTATTCACACTTAAAGAAAGTTTATGTACGCTACTACTGAAGACACGAGTGGAGAAATCTTGGCAGCATACTGCTTTTTTTTGGTGTGTGTAGGTGTCATACTAACCCCAAAGATGCCCAGAGTGAAGAAACAAATCTTTTGAAAAAGTGTCCAATGGTATTCTGGAGACACATCCTTCCTGAGCTAAGATTTAAGGGATGTATTGAAAGTGGTTTAATGATGTAAAACCCATTAGGAGACTTCTAAGCTAACTCAGCTGCCACTGCATTGGGAACTGCGTCATTCACATCTACACGTAGAAATGTAAGACATGCATTTCCAGACAGCACTGAATTAACAACATTGGTTTACACAGGGTTTTTTTTTTTCTGCTATTCATGACTCAGGCTATGTCCATCATACCTGCAACTGTTATGATAATTGTTAATAATACTCATATAAAACATACTCTTTTGTTTTGTTTTGTTTTTACTGCTTATGAGTTTGCAATAATCAGTACAACACTGAGTTTGACTTGCACAAGTACAATGCAGTGCGCCTAGAAACCTGCTTCGTTCTAAGATCCTTAACAGTACTTCAATTAAATAACATCATGTATGATGGATTTTCCTTGGCACACCTTTATCATCAAAAGCTTTCTATTTTATCTGGCTTTCCTGGTTACTTTGAAACTAAAATTACCCATAAATAGCAATGGCATTAAAAAGCAATTACAGATACATGCCTTTTTAATGCCTCTATTATAATCCATGTTCAGGTAAATCAGAGAGAGACTATTTAATGACATAGGCACAGAAGAAACTCTAATGATTTAATATTAACATCCATGTGAAGCAGTGCTAGCAAAGGGTTGGTGAGGTACTTTCAGTCTGAGGTAAGAAAGAAGGAAAAAAATAGACAATGAGCAGAATCTGACATAAATATTAGGAAATAGATCTATATTTTATAAAGGCCAATTTATCCAAGACAGTTTAGGTTTCCTCCCACTTACAGAATGAATTCACAGTGAATAAACCCTTGACTCATGAGGATATTTCACATGCAGATTTGGATTTGATGTAAAATATTTAAGTATGTTTTAGGAGGTCTGGGCAGCGATGTAGAAATGTTCCCCTGCCTATGCACATCAGTCAAAGAAACTCTTCACCAAGGAATTAATGAGTAAAAGTTTTGTCAACAGGCTTAAGACTAGACTATGGCATGGCAAAGATGAGACTATACTTTCCTACACCTTAAATGTGCCTCTGCCTGACAAGAGGAGGAGAAGGCAGTGCCTTGGACCAGGCTGTATCAGCAATGCAAAAACCTCTGCCCCCAACAGCACGCTGTAAACTGGAGAAACCTAAACCAGGAGAATGTGGAGACACATCAATAACCGTCCACGTACAAAAGAAACATTTTGCAACCTTCACATTTGGAATATCAAGGCAAAGGTTAATTACGTGAACGGATATTTTTATTTTTTCGCTTTATCTCCTGGTTACTTCCAAACCACTCAGAATTATCTTTATTTTATTTGAGTTACACTCAAGCCAGGACATGTTCCTCCATGGTTAATGATCTTAAAGGTCTTTTCCAACTGAAACAATTCTACAATTCTATGTTGGATAGTATCCGATAAGGCAAGGGATTTTTTTTAACAACAGGGAACTAAAAAAACCCCAAACCCTAGAAAAAGTCCCTCCAAAAGAGAAGTGGTGAGACACCACAAGAAGCTTGATGTAATCAATGTATAATTTTTCATTGTATTGCAAACACATACACAAAAATAATCTGAGTTCTTGCACATTACTGAAGTTTTACTCTTTAAATTTATTTATGTCCAAAGAACTACGTTCAGTATTTTACTGTTGATTGTCCTACCTGGAATAAAAGGTGGGCTGTTTTTTACTGAAGCTGGGCTCTGCCATTATGTCAATCCTAACAGGGAGACCATGAGGCTGTTTTACTTGATGAGCAATGTTACACTGTGCTGCACTGTAGGAATTAGCTACAATGCTTCCATAGCAAAAAGCAGGAGATAAAATGTTATCAGTACCATGCCAGCTTCCCAAACAACACAGCACACACTGAAGGTGCACAGAGATGGAGACTTTCTCCCGCTCCGTGTGTCTGTCTGCTACCCAAAGCCAGACAAGCCTACAACAGCGTTGTCGGTAAAGGTTATACAGAAAGCACACACGACAGAAGAGATGCCAGGTTGTCAGGGAGATCTCGATGATACTGAACAAAAAAGCTCTAACCCAGCTCAGTTAATTGAGGGAACAGAAGACACAATCAAAGCTTCTAACAAAATAGCAGGGAATTCAACAGTTTGGGAACCCTGTAATGGGATATTGAGCCTTTCCCCTCCAGACTTCTGCTTTTAATTAGATCCTTGTCCAAAATAATGGAAAGGTTTTTAGCAACCGATGGCTGATGTGTAGATTGCAAAGAACGAGCTGGTCTGAGATTAGACAGTGATATCATAGTACAATACACTCAATCTAGACACATTCCCCTTTCCCCCCTCAATTCTGCCAACTGTCTATTTTGTTATCAGCCTGAGCAGGAAGGAGACGCTGTACAAATTCCCAACTCCTCTCTCACTATTTGGAGAATGGAGACAGAGCATTATTGAGGTAGACGCAGTGGGTAAGGTATAGAAGGGTGAAGTAAAAGTCATTTACCTATTCTGCTTGCGAAGCTCATCAGTGCTGGAGATGATGGTAGCCAGCATCTCAGACAACTAACTAATGCAATTCAGGAACAAAAGAAAACCAGAAATAAAGAGAAACACCTAGGAGAACCAAAGCAACAATCACCAAAAACCTATGCAGAGTTTCTCCTTAGTATTTGTAGGTATTCTTCAGGTGTCAATAATGCTTTGGGACATACTAATACTTCTTTGAATGTTTTTCTTCCCAACTCCTGACTATGTTTTATGGAAAGTGGTTGGGTTTTTTTCTTAAAAAAGGCCACCTTCATTGCACTCACATTTTGGCCTAATTTTCCATGTAGGAGTCAGGTGCTTCATTTCAGTAATAAATCACATGTATCCTGCCACGGCTTTTAAGTGGGGTAGAAGTTTTTACGATAACCAGTGTTACTGACTTAGGAAGAAGTTCTTTACTATGAGGGTGGGGAGACACTGGAATGGGTTGCCCAGAGAAGTTGTGGACGCCTCATAACCGAAAGCGTTTAAGACCAGGCTGGATGAGGCTCTGAGCAACCTGGTCTAGTGAGAGGTGTCCCTGCCCATGGCAGGAGCACTGGAACTAGGTGATCTGTAAGGTTCCTACCCACTCAAGCCATTCTATAATTCTATGATTCTAACATTTTGAGATGCTATTAATGAAATACCTCTACTTGAATCTGCCCTTTAAGGCCAGACTTCTTGGTCTTGGATTTCCCCTTGTTCTGCTGCAATTTGTCACACTCCAGAGGATGAATATTCCAGCTGTACTTTGGAAAGTGCAATGGTTTGCAATTCACATGACCTTCTGAGACATGCTATTTCCCCATATCATAACATGCCAAAAGGGATGGATTTTGGTCTGAAGCCCAAGATACTGGGCTATTTCAGCATCAAGAGCTATGAGGAAGTTTTTCTTGGAAGATAGTCCTCAGTGCAGGAGTTCATTTCTTTACCTTGATCTGATAGAAATCTTAAGAGTGAATCAACCGACAAATGTACACAGTTTCATCAGCTTATTTGAGGCACACCTAGAAAACACACAGGAAGCAGTATTTCATAAATAGTAGTTCAAATCAGCTGAACCTCATTATCTCCTACTGAACTACGGTGATTCATATCAGTTGAAAGAGATATGACAATGAAAAATAGAATACAAAAGAGACTGGGTCCTTCAATTAAGGTCAGGCAGCCAACAAATAAAGATGAGTTTTGAACTCAGTGCAAGAGAGTGATTATAGCTTATGGAAGAAGAAAAAAGCCATCACAGCACTAGAATTCAAAAAATCTGTTCTCCTAAGAGGAAATTTTCTTATCCTTTCTGATGGATGAGAGGCTCAAAGTACAGTGTCCCTGAAACAGGAAAGCAACTGCAGCTACAGAGACCCAAACCTGCCAAGATACAGAGAGCTCTGCCAAGAAAGGTATTTTAAACTTTAACAAGACCTGACCAGAGATTATTTGGCTTGTCTCAGGTTCCTGATGGTTAGAAGCTGGAAAGGTAGCAGAACCTCAGCAAAAATACCTGGAAAACCTAGGTGTCAGGAAAATAGCCAGGAGTGTGTCTGGAAGTGGGAGGACAGAGGAACATCAGGTTTTTTGTGAGGTTTCACTGCTGGACTATTTGCTGATTTCTAAAGAGTTTTAAAGGTATTCTTTACTTGGAAGCTTTTCTAAACATGTCAACTTGTCTTGTGATTCTAGACCTCAACAAAAATAAGGCAAAGCTTCCCCTGCTTTACATAATGCCCCTCCGTGTCTCACTGAGATTAATTTTCTTCAGATTTCCTCCTTTGATGGCCTATAAGCAAGAAAGCCTTATGACTTTTTGAGATGCAAATGGCTCCAGTAGGAAAGCAATGACCTACCACCCTACAAAAGGGTCGGCACGAAAATGTTGATGCTTTGGAAGTTTATTTGTATTTGAAGAATCCCCATTGCCAATTACAGTTGGCTGCTGTCAGAGAGCATTACCCCTAACAAGATCTCTAGAAACATACCACGAACATGATCTTGGAGTTTTTAATACACCAGATGAGTAGAAAGCTTGAGGACAGTGGTACCGTGCTGCCAACAGCTGTCATGAGTAGTATGGATTCATCTTGTCGTTGGCCTAACAACTGTCTTTTCCTTTTCTATTTCATGCCTCAGCAAATCTTCAGCTGTCATAACAGATATGTCAAACAATATTACACTCCAAAATATACAAGTTCAAATCTCTTCCCAGAATATACTTCTTCTGGCCTCTCAAAGGCACAAGTCTATTTTCTCAGCTACAGTCAGTGCAGTAGTAGAACTAATTCCCTCGATATCAGCGTATCTTTTCCATAAAGTACCAAATTCAAGACGTCAAAGATTAATCTGAAAGGCAAATTCATGTAAAATTGCTAAATCACAGCACTTATGTGCTAAGTTGCTATGGAAAACTTCCCAGCTAAAAGAAGAAAAATCTTTTGCTTACGGCATCAATGCCAAGGTAACAGAAAGTCACGTTCTCCAGTCTAGACTGACCAAAAGCCCGCAGGCTTTTGCCCACCAGCAAGATTAGGAATGTGCAATGCTCTTTTCAAGCTTTCCGACTTCCTAACAATTACCTCCTCCTAGCATCAAAGATGCGAAGAACGCAACGGTCTACAGAGAAATCCTCAAGGAACAATTTGGTTGGGTAGATTTAAACACATCCACAAAAAAACCACCCCCCAAGATGGGGGAAAAAGGGAAATTGTCATTCCAAGGGCTGAAAATTCAGAGAGAGCTGCCACACATAACAAACACATTACAGGTCAGCCTGCACTCACTGACGGAGCTCTCAGTGGACTCTTCAGACCTTTTTTCCCCTATGCAGCCATCAGTGTTTAGCAATCCTGTTCTCTCAGGAAGACACAGCCCTTGCTGTAGCAGAGCCTTGAACCTATTTATTGTAAGGTGTCAGCTGTGGGTAGCATGGAAAAAGAGAGGCTGACAAATCCTCTTTCTCGCTGTATGTCGTTATGGTAGAAAAGCAGGTGTGCCACAGCATGAATATTTTATTTCCACAGAGAAATTATTTCCTCATTATAACGTACTACCTGCTCGACACAGAGGATTTCACACTTGGTTGGTGTAGATGATGCTACAGGTCACACAGTAGCTTTCTGAAACACAAAATAAGAACCTGTCTGGTGGAATCAAAACCCAAGCTGTCGTCATGGGGGTCAGCATGTCACTCAAATCATTACGGTAAATATGGTTTATCTGCAGGTAGAAGGAAGGAGGAAGGCAGCAGACAGCATTCAATCTAAGACAGCCAGAAACATATCTGATAATACACGGGAGAGCTAAATTGTGGCTGCACAGAGGTAGACATGCATCAAGTATCCCAATAGCGAACTGCCGCCAAGAAAATGAAGTCTACTCTATTTAAATTGCAGTAAAGAGTGTTTTCAAGTTTTCTCTTTTCTCTTTGTTCGCCTGCCAATTGTGCGTGGGGGGGTACAATTTCATTTTCCTGTTTTGAAAAACATCTCCTCCTCTTCCCAATGGGTAAAGCCTACCAAAGCTAAATAGGAAACTGCAGAATTATGGCTCGGATCCAGCTGAGATTTCAGCACCCATTTAAGTAAAAACACATGCTTATTTCCAGCTCTCTTCAGAGAAGTCTTTAAGCATATGGCTGAAGCTTTTAAAGTGTTTTTGGGGTTGTTTTCTCTTTGAAACTGTGTGATAAAAGTAAATGTTAAGTAACCAAGCCCTTCAGAAGAGAAGCAGCACTCAAGTGTGCAGGTCTGAACCGGGAGCTGTACAGCACAGAAGCCTAGGTTTGCTCAGGGCTCTTTCTGCCAAGATGTTTCTATATCTAGAAAGCCAACATGCGACAAACGGGAGGAAAAAAAAAGGATTGTCCTTCATCTCCTTTGCACACAGTAACTGTTGAAAGCATCCAGACAGAAGTATGACTCTTAACTGTGGCCCATTTAACAAACAAAGAAGTCATCTGTAAGACATAAAAAGCAACAACAGAGCGCTAGTGCCCAACGTACCTATAAATGTGAGAACACAACTTGGACTGCAGCAGCTCTTATGTCCAGGAATAGACGGGAAAATGCTGACTTCTCTGAGCATGAAAGCAAATCAAACAGCAAGAGAAGAGAATATAGCTAGTGCAGCCCTGTCCTGCAGGGACGAGTTAGCAAAGTCATTCAGCAGGTACAGGCAAGAAAATCACAATCTGGCATCTCTATTCTTGCTACTTTGCCTGTTCTCTTTCTCCAGCTAGTTTAAGTGGTTAAGAAATCAGTGTCCTCTGACCACTTGGCACCTGCCTTCCAAAAAACTAGGCAGGTCCTGAGCCACTGGACAGCAGGCTGATGGGCAACCAGCAATTTGGTTTCAGTAGTCTTTATGGAGCACACGAGGTGAGGCTTTTGCTTTCCCCACTACAAAATCCTCATTAAAGTAAAAGAAGAGGTAACTATAGAAAAGAGTTCTCCAGGCAGCATGAAATCCAGTAAAATTCGCTGGAGAAATTCAGTATTTGTAGAGAAAATGGAAGAGACAAGGATTATGGCTCAGAAAAACCAGAAGACTGCAGAAGCCTTAAAGATAAAGTGCAATTTACAGTCTTCTCAGTTTATTTATAGCAATTTAAAAGCATCTGGAGATTACACCAGCAGACTGGTGGGTTGTTTCTACAGCTTGTACCTGTCTGCCTTCTCCAAGTGCCACCTAACCCCAGCAGTCTACAGTAGCAGTGATCCTCATGACATCCAGGCTCTCCAGCATCTGCAGCCAAGCAGCACAGAACAGCAATAGACATTGTGGTACAATACAAGGGAGGATCATTATCCTATATAAATGGTCCAAATCGTACTCTGAGGTATCAGTGGTTACGCAGTTTCCAGAACACAAGCATCTTTTCCATGTGCCCTCCAAAATATTCATAACCACTTCAAGCCAGCCACTATGACTTATTAAACATCCGACTGCAGCTAGTTCACCATTTCTTACCCCTTTGCACTCTAACATCTCAGGCTGTAATAATGCCATGACTTGGTGTTAGACTTCTTGTAGGTTTGTAAAATGCTGAGTCACTATAAACGGATTTAAAACGTCCACTAGTAACAGAACAGGATTTTCAATTTAAGTATGGGAAAAGAAAGAATGGAAGTGGCAATACAGCCCATTAGACTATCTGCTGTAGACTGGGGAGGGCATTCATCCTAGGTAAAGGCTTTTGTAAAGGTATTGATCCATCATAATAAAATGAAATGAGAGGTAAAGTATAAAGAGGTACTGGCAGACTTTCATTTATGGAATTAAACTATGATTGTATCCCACAGTACGAAGGTGAATGAGTTTTGCTGTTTTACAGGAAGGCTGCTAAGGGACTTGAAGAGTATGTCTTGGCATAATGGTCAGTCCCTGCTGAGGTTTGGTTACAGTGGGAAGAGCTAGGCTAGACTTAACCCTTCTATCCCTGACAAGAATAACTATCCATCATCCCTGAAACACGCACTGAAGCTTCTTAAGACAATGAAGAAGGGGAAAAAAGAACTTAGAGGTCAACTAAAAGAGAAGCATTTGAAATAATACTTGAGTAGTCAATAATGTGGGAGTGAAAAGAGAAAAATGGGCAAGAACCCCTTGAGTCCACTCATTTTTTATACAAAGGCACCCTCAGGAACTCTCTTCATTTGTCCAGCTCCTTAGCTGCCTCATCTGTGAAATGCAGTTATGTTCTCATGCCCCAGTATTGCAGACTAGACAGTGGTACGTATAGATCTTCACCATGCATGGAATGTATTGTATATGGAATGTATCTTCACCATGTATCTGGAACACCTTGCCCTGGGAGATGGTGGAGGCCTCGTACCTGCAGATATTGAATGTCAGGCTTGATCAGGCTCTGACAAACCTGATCTAGCTGAGGATGTCCCTGCTCACTGCAGGGCGGTTGGACTAGATGACTTTGGAAGGTCCCTTCCAATCCAAGCTATTCTATGATTCTGTCTATACCACATAGCCCTATGGAGTCTGGCACTAGAAGACATATATAGTTCACAGGTTAAACGATGTGAAGTGTTTTCTATCTAGTTTGATTAGACTTCTAATGCAAAATCTTAAAGATAAATAAAATTCCTAATTAAAACTGAAGCATAATGCAGACACGATGCTTAAAGAGAGGGATAATGAAAACAATACTAAAAATCTAGCAGAGTTAGGGGACAAACATGGAAGTGAGAAACTTCCACACTCAGGAAGTGAACAGGATTGTGTTATCAGGTGAGAAAGAAGATCTAGAAGAAGGGAAATGGGTAAGCAAAAATTACTGCTAAATAATAATCCACCTTAATGTAAGGAATTACAAAATATTTAAGTGATGTACTAAAACCACATTTACTGCTGTCTATACAAAAAATATATAACTTTCTATTGTTAACTCATTTTAGAATTGCATCACTACCTCTACCTTCACCTTTCCAATAAAACTCTACTGTAATCTACTGTAATCTACTCTAATCTAGATATGTCTCTTCAAACAACATATGCTGTGGTGTTCTGCTGTCAGGCGTTCATGTTTTAGCAGCCTTAGACAACCTCCAACAGCTATGATATTCTAGGAAAATGATTCTATGATATTCCATGAAAATATTTAGTATTCATTACCTGCTAAAAAAGTTATTTAGCCTGTAAGAAACAGCAAGGAACACTGTGAGCACAGATGTAGAGCCGGTAGCAAATGGCCTCTATTTTGTTCTCAGTCACAGTAAGTTTCAAAACACTCATCTAAAAATGTTATTACTACCCTCACACTCTTATCCATCACCTTTCTCCCATTTCAAGAGGCAAAACTCAGATTCCTGGGATGAGTTATGGATAAATAACAAAACCACCTTCTTTCAAGTATAAAAACTGTTCTTTCATAAAGCACTAAACGCACAAAAAAAGATGAGATTTTTTTTTTTTGCAAAGTCATGTATTTTTCAAGGAAATAATCCCCAAACTGTTAGTTTTAACATCAGTTCATTGGTTGAATGATAACCTAGAGAAGAGCTGAACATTACCATCTAAAATACATTAAAATTATAACTCACCTTTCTTGTCTTCTGTATTTTTAATACTTGTTTAAAATGATACTCTGTTCTTTGGGAGGACAAGGCTCTCAAGTGAGTTATAAGGTGCAGACAGGTGCAATACAAATGCAATACCAAGCAGCCAAACCTGGATTCTGACATTTTTAATGACTATTTCTCCAGCTCTAAATTTGGCAATGATTCTACAGAAAGATTCTACAGACTTAGCCTGTTCTTGCACTTAGACTCTGTGATCTTGTCATCTTGGCTACATCTTACTGAACAGACCTCTTCAGCCTCCCATTGTACTCTCTGCCTGGTAACTTCAGCATTTTACTCTACTCAGCTGTATTCCAGCCTTTCTTCCACTCACATATTTGTTATTGTGTCGACCTGAATGGCATCCATTTGCTTCACATATTAGGAAACTGAGATTTTTAGCGTGCTGGAAGTTCTGTCACTGATACCAAAAGGCTCAGTTCAACCCACTGCTGAGTACAACTTAAAAAAATTAAACCGAGCCAGTGAGACAGGCTGAAAATTACAGGTATAAAATAATGATAATAATATAATCTTATTTCAAATCAAAACGAGAAAACATGTTACTGAGTCTAATCCATCAAGCAAGGGAAATTGAGATGGGGTTATATTAAATCCAGAATGTTTAATATCCCAGCCTTCATTAATTTAAGCACATGTCTTTGCCTATCATGTCTTAAAGCAGAACCACAGAGGATTCCATGTGCTTTAGTTTTCTATCAGGGCATATTTCATCTCTCTTATCACCCTTTCTTTCACCCATTATGAGATGGCTGGAGAAGACAACGAACAAAGAGTGACTTCCAGCTCACCTACCCCAGTTTATGAGCAATATTATAGCATTATGTCTGCAGGGTTTTCACTATGAGCTCCTTTCCCTGTCAAGAATGTAAGAGCTTAACTTGCATTGAGGAAGAAAGCCGCTGAACTGGCATTTTCAAAAGGCTGAGACCTATAAGACAATTACAAGCAAAAGGAAGTTGTTGGCAGCGTTGGAGGAAAAGAGACCACGTCAAGTGAATGATTTCATTCACTGATATGGTTATATGCTTGATTTTATAAAGGTGGTTACCTGGATTAGATTGTTGTAAAGGATTTGACCTAAAATTGTACAGTGCACTGGCTAAAGATCGATGTACAAGAGATGCTAAATGAAACAAGGATGAGAGAAGAAGGAAAATTCCCCTAAAAAGGAACGCAGAGAATGCTCAGTAAAGAATGCTCCTTATTCAGGTCTTCGTGGGATTCCACAGGCTTTTGTAGCAGGCACTGTGTTACTCTGCACTGCGAACAACAACTTGGAAGTAAACGTAAAATACGCAGCTTACTCAAAAACAGAAGGAATTTAATATGATGAGAAAGAAAGAACTATGCTGTTAATTGGGGCCACATCAAGGGAAATGTCTATTAGTGCAGCAAAATGCAAAGACGTATTGATCCATTAGAAACATCTCCATACCAGTGGTGGTTTGTTTTGATTTTCTTAAACAAGTACGAATGCAGGAAATACCCACAGAGTGGTAAGAAAGAAGAGGGGAGCTTTTTCTCAGGCAGCAGTGACTGTATGATGCAGGGCTTTACGTAAGCACATCAGCCATCCAAGCCTCTGGATACGAGAAAAAGTGGCCAAGTGAAAGAATGAGTGTGACCAGCAGATTGAGGGAGGTTGTCCTCCCTCTCTGCTCTGCCCCAGTGAGGTCATGTCTGAGTATTGTGCCCAGTTCTGGCCTCCCCAGTTCAAGAGAGACAAGGAACTACTGAAGAGAGTCCAGTGGAGGCTACAAAGATGATGAGGGGACTGGAACATCTCTGTGCCGAGGAAAGGTTGAGAGCCCTGGGGCTGTTTAGCCCAGAGAAGAGTAGACTGAGAGGGGAGCTGATCAACAGCTAAAGGGTGGGGGTCAAGAGGATGGGGCCAGACTCTTCACTGGTGCCCAGTGATAGCACAAGGGCCAATAGGCACAAATCAGAAGACAGGAGGTTCCACCTAAACATAAGGAGAAACTTCTTTGCTGTGAGTGTGTCAGAGCCTGTGCCAGGCTGCCCAGAGAGGCTGTGGAGCCTCCGTCTCTGGAGAGATTCCAAACCCACCTGGACACTGCATTGCTGGGCCCCCTGCTCTGGGTGACCCTGATGGATGGAGCAGGGGGGTGCCACCAGATCATCTCCAGAGGGCACTGCCAACCCCTACCATGCTGGGATTCTCTAATGACCCAAAACTGAGAGAATCAAGAGAAGTGCCCCGAAGTAGTAGAAAAATGAGACAAATGGTGAGTAATTAATTCAAAGTATAATTATAAGACCTTTAAGATTACAGCAGAGAACAGAGGCAGCTTAACAGCTCTGATGGCTCCATAAAGGAAAGAAAACCAGAGAAAAATATTGAAGGAAGATTGTTCTGTTCTAGACTAGCACTCTCTGGAAGGTGTGAGTTATGTCACCAGGGAACTCCGTGGCAGCTGAGGGAGGTCTGCACTGTGCAGCCAACTAAAAAGCATGCCCCAGGTAGCTAATTCTGCCAACCACTCCAGCTCAGACGTGACTGAAGAGCATTCAGTGTTCTGGAAGAAATAAAAGGTCAGGGTAGAGAATATAACAGCTGACTCTCATGTTCTGTACACATCTGTGTGTAAATGCCCAACATGGAGGCAGAGGGAAACACTATTGTAACCCTTGCAATTAAGAACAAAGAGACTAGATGCAAAAATATTTGAAGGAGAAAAAGGCTGCTGGGAACACACCTCCCAGGGCAACACAACATGAATTAGGAATTGTGGATCTAGGACTCTCTGGCTGTTTTTACTGTACCCATGGAGAGGACAGACAGAAGAATATTAAGTGGCTTGGAGAATACCAAGGAACTTATGATGCTACTAAGGACCAATGCTTTAAAAGAAAGCTCATAATAGTGAGATCTCAACTTGTGTGTCATACCAGAAGTCAAGAAAGCCAGAAATTTCACTGTTTTGAATATAAAGGTGAGGAGCATTGCTGGCAATGAATCTGGTGACTGCTCCTGCTCAGATCCTCTTTGAATTTAATGGTATCTGTCTCAACCACTCTTGTACGTTGCCTGTAAATACTATGCATCCATCAAGTTATTGTGATGCAAATCAAAATATGTTGCAGGAAAAGTTGTGGTTTTTTAAAGTATATATATCTTTATATTACATTGTGGCCTGAAAACACACGCATGCACACAAAAACCCATTAAAAAACCCAAACAAACCACAAAACACCAAAAATCTCACAGTCTGTGTATTAATTTTCAGTAAAGACTTTTGTTCAGCGTTAATCTGATTTCTCCACAAATACCATTGTTCTTTTGTTTGGATAAACAAATTGGACATTGCTTTTCAAAGGGACAAGGAGCAGATGATAGCGTTCGGAGTGCCTGCTGGCTGCCTGGGGAATGCAAAATATTCCAGTATAATGAGATATTGCAGAGCATGAGACTTGATACTTCTTTAACAGAATGGTATTTCTTCGACAGAAGTCTCTCAAGGTCAAGAATGTAGAGTAGCTACAATTTACGCAAACAAAATCTACCCTGATTCTCTGAGCTGATCATATCTATTTGCTATCTCAAGTGTGATCTAAAAACATCAAAACATCTGATTTCCCTCTTCTCCCTTGCTCTGAAAATAGCAGTGGTGCTTTCAGGGAAAGGCCCATGAAAGAGCTACTGTTGCTCAGAGTTCACTTGTGATTTTCAAATGTGCTTACTTTGACAATGTATTTCTTACCTGTTGGCTGGTTGGTTTGATTTTTTTAATATTTTAAAACCACTGAGCCATGTTGCTTTATATTCTTCTTCACTCCAAAATTCACCACGGAACAAGTTAAATCGAAAGGAGTTAAAGAAAATATCTCTATATGTGATACAAAATAAGTAAAGTGCAACCACTGGCATTTACTAAACACAATCTGACTCAATAGTTTCGTTTATTTTCTTGGTATGTTACCGTCTCTCTTCCAATCTTCTTCCTTTCTGAAGTTCTCCCCTATTATCACTGACGCAGCGCAGAAATTCTTGTATCATTGTAAGTTTTGTCATAATGTAATGTAATCTAAACCACACCTACTCTTACTACATGAGCTCACTGAAAACATAATTTATTACTTCGCTTTTCATTTCATCAGCCAGTAATCAAATTCTTAATGTGGTAATATTAATGCCAAATAGATTTCACAGGAAGAACTAGGAAAACAATTTCCATATGCTTCATTCTTCCTGGTTCTTGACTTTTACTAGCTCAAAATAACCCAGAACTCTAAAGGCAATGTATGATGCTCATTTCAAAAGTTCTCAGTGGTGATGGAAGTAATAAAAAGCCCTAAGAAATAATCTCAGTTGTTTTCTATGCTACCCTAAATACAGAAGTTTAAATTTTCTACAATTGGTAAATCAAGCTAGTACCTGTGCTGCGCAAGGGTTCTGGAGGTCTATATATTAATCATCTACTTACAGGGTAACTCTGCCTTCAAATCACAGATGATCACCTTGGAAATGAACAGGTCTCTACATACGTAAATGAGAAATTTAAAGGAAATTGTCAAACACCAGTCAAAGGCACATTTGCTCACTGTTGGAAGATGTCACACGAAACATGATGTCAATACCTCTATTTCATTCCCTCCTATACCTCAGAATATGTCAAAACTGACAGCAGGTTGGCCCCATGAAGCGTCAGAATGCAAAGTGGGAAAAATTAGAAACGTAGCTGCAAGTGTTTAATGGAAGACCCTAAATTTCATATCATTTCCCCTTTACTGGCAAGAAAAACATGAGAGTGGGCAGATGCAGACACTGTTTTCACTGGCTCTTTCAGTGAGACATTTGCCATCTGGTTTGTTGAGGTAAAGTGAGTTGAGAGAAAAAGCCAAGATCTCTCTTTGAATGTTAAATGAGTTGTTTCTGTTGGAGAGTAGATATTAAAACTTAAACTGCCTGGGTAGAGGGTCCTTTCTCTTCCCTTAAACAACCATTCAGTTGTTAATACACTATTCAATTATAAGTGATGCAGCATACATGAGAAAATCTAATGACACTCTAACATTTATAAGTTAAAAGCAAAGGCTTCATATGCTGACAATGAATTGCAATTTTTATCTCCAGGTATGTATGCTTACCCTTTCCAATGTTCACTTTCCATTCTGTAAACTATTTTTTCACATTTCATGTATATTTATGAATATACTATTACTGCCAAATTCCTGGCTTAGCTATCCTTGCAGAGCTTAATACATATTCAAAAGTCACAGCTGTGACTAGGAGGAGATGAGTATTTTTGTGGAAACCAATTTTTCTCACATATCAAAATGTATTTCCTTAATTTATTGTCACATGCTTGTTAAACCATATTTTAGATTCTTTTCCTAATGCATACTTGTGTAGAATATGTATTGCAGCTTAGAAGACTCCTACAATTGCAGTCCATACTTATCTAAAGGAAGATTCCCTTCAATTATGAATACTCTGGGCAAAACACTGGCAATGGCATTTGGTGCTTAACAGGAACACTTGGAAAACTAACAAAACTCTAAAATGTTATTAACATGCAAAGTGTTGATGACTCTCCTATAATACCTATGACAGTTATTATGGCTGCTCTCAGAAATTACTAATTAAGTAACTCAGTAATAAGGGTAAAGGATGAGAACTGAAATAGATTTAATTGACAAATAAAAATCCCTCTGTATACTACAGAATATACTCATGCTTTATAAATTTTGGCAAAAGCTTCCAAGAAAGAAACCAGGAAGTTTACTGTTTACCATTCACTCTGAACTGAACAAAGGACTTTTAAAATCTTGATTTCACTGGAAAATGTGGCTATTGGGATTGCTCCAGCAAGTCCCTGTCTCTGCTGTGCTGAGGACTCCCGAGCTGGCCCCAGCACTGCAGGGGGGTCTCTCTCCCCAGAGCAGATCCCTGGGAGCAGAGGGGCAGGATCCCCCCTCCCCTGCTGCCCATGCTGCTGGGGTGCAGACCAGGGTGGCACTGGCTGCTGGGTGCCAGCACACAGGGCTGGCTCATGTCCAGCTCTTCATCCATCAGCACCCCTAAGTCCTCCTCCGCAAGACTACTCCTCAATCCCTTCATCCCCCAGCCCATACTGACACTGGGGGTTGCCCTGACCCAGGTGCAAGACCTTGCACTTGGCCTTGAACCTCATGAGATTCACAGAGGCGCACTTCTGAAGCTCATCCAGGTCTCTCTGAAGGGCACCCCATTTCTTAGGCAGGAAACTCCCATTTATTCCAGTGGACATGGTTCTCCCGACTGCTGGAAGATCTGTGTTTTTGCAGTGTTACTAATACCATGCCTTAAACCCAAGCATGGACAAACCAAGATGAATTATGTGTTGTTTGGGCAGTATGACTAACCAGGAGAGAGCTGGTAGATAGATTAACTAGCTAGAACTTCTTCTGTCTGTACCAGATCAGCATTTAGCTAGCACATCTAAAATACACATTTCCTTTCCTCATCTGGACAAACTCAAAGAACAGTAATTGTTAAGTTACAACAAGATATGCAAAGAATAAAACATCTGGCATTAAGATACAGTCTGTTCTGAAAAACAATATAGATGTAATGTTTTTGCATACTTTGCACATTTATAATGGAATGGCACTATCTCCAGAACTTGGATTTTCCCAATATCATTTTCATCTGGTGAGCGAGCCAGAGTTTGTTAACCATCTGCATATGTGCAGTATAGATTTTAAAAGTAATTATTTTTATAGCATTCCAAATTGCTATTGCATAAAATAGCATCTATTTTTTCAGTTAAACAGCCGGAGGTTACATAAGTCATAAAATACCGTTTTGCGTTCATTTTAGTTTAGCTGTTGTGCAACTACAAGATTGTCTCTATAAATTTTGACTCAAAGAAATGCAAACATTTGGATTGAAGTTTTGAGGTCCTTTGCTGGTGACAATATCTGAAGAGAGAGGTTTTGGTGGTTTCTTTGCATGCCTTTGGGGATGTATTGGGATGATGTCTGTGTCATGACCAAAAGTCTACAGAAATTTAATTCAGATGGAAATTGGTCAGGTGGGGTTTTGCAGGCGAAGGCACTTCATTTGGATATGTGACTGTCTTCTCTCTTTTTACTTTTTCCTACTGAATGAACACTACTGAAATTCTGATTTACAAAGGAAAAAACAATTTCTACAATACCCAGCTCACCATGGGCTGCAGTTGTGTTATTGCCTTTATTGGTTGGGAATGGTGGATTTTTGGAGCGAGAGAAGGATTCAATCTAAAGCCTTCTGCTGTATAATTTGTGAATTAACTCATTAGAAGTACCCTAGATTTCGGAAATATTTCCAAATGTAAATAAAGCAGGGCCAAATTGTAGCTAAGTAAAAATGACTTGGCTTCCATCAACAACTTCCAGCAGGTAGATTCATGGGGAAAATTAAATTAAAGCTGTAGTTAAACCTTGATAACAAAAACCTCCACTAAAAACTAACTGAAGTCTAACGTTCATTGAAATTTTTCACATAGTCAAAGACAGTAATTTCTCTTCAAGATAGCCATCATACCCAAAATAACTGCTCAGCATGGTCCCAGACTGGCTGTGCTGCACCTTTGCTAGGACAAGCTACATCAGAAAGATCTCTAATTATTTGAAAGGTCAGAATGAGACTGCATACCTCAACAGCACTGAAGAAAATTACTGAGGGATCTTATTTTATTTTCATTTTCTTTCAAAGAAGAACATGGCTGGCAGTTAAATCCACATAAGAATTCATACAAAGTTAGGAGACTTCTGATAAGTGAGTCTTGCAAAATATTACACTTTTTTCGCCTCGGGCAAACAAATTTTTTCTGGTGGATAAACAACAATATCATCCGACTAACGTGTGTAAATTCTATTCCTTCATGCACAAATTCCATAATTATTTTTCAGGCTTTGATAAGTAGCATGAATTCTATATTATGCATGGTCCTCCCCTGTAATGAATAAATCTGCTTTTAAAAGAACATGAAAAACAGAAATAGGAACTGTTTCAACATGCTGATAGTAAATAAGGTAAAAAAATATAAAAATTTAATATATGACAGAACGCCTAAAGCATATTCAAAGTTCAATAATGATTTCCAAATGAGACTATTCTAAATGTAACACCTTCAGACAGCTGTAAATTTGATCTATAACAGTCATGACTGTAGCACTGATTTCACATCAGGAATTACTAGCCCTGTCATGTCTGGTACATTTTTTTATTCATAGTTTTATGTTTTTTCTTTTAGCATCCATTTAAACAGTTGCTTTTATTTTTTTTTTTAATAAAATGAGGAAACTGTACTGTGGCTCAATCAATTTGAAGCAAATACAGAAATTGATGTTTTTGCTTTTGAACCGCCTCTGCAATGGAATTCCTTTTCCTTAGCAAAATGTGTTCGCCAGTGCCAAGGAAGTTTTAAGATTTTAACTCTATTTCTATTACAGGTACATGTTAATGCCTCCAATTCCACGCCCTCAGCCACCCGCCTTGAGAGCAACCCAAAATTTGATCAACACTGTGAGATTACGAAGATACAGATCTGCCTGTATCATTCAGACTGTAGAAATTAGGAAATCAGATTAGGAATCAAATAATACAAGGTATTTAAAGCATACAGAGATGCATAAGCTAAACTTCTCCGAGCTTTTCAGATCATACCTGCTGATGTCACCAACCATTTTGGCTGTGGAAGAGCATCTTGAATTAATTACTTTTTTTTTTACACTAGGCCAGCCTTCTCCAACTACATATATGTATATATGACAATAAGTGTATGGATAGTACCCCTGAAATAAACATAGAAACACAGGATGGTTTAGGTTGGAAGGGATCTTTCAACGTCATCTAGTCCAACCCTCCCAGCAGTGAGCATCTTCAACTAGAGCAGGTTGCTCAGAGCCCTGGCCAACCTCACCTGGAAAGCTTCCAAGGATGGGGCAGCCACCACCTCTCTGGGCAACCTGGGCCAGGCTCTCACCACCCTTAGAGTAAAAAATTTCTTCCTTCTATTCAGGGTTTGTACAAACTGCAGACTTGGACCAGGACATGATACTGTGGACTGGAAGAGAGCAAAATACTGACTTTTTTTTTTTTTTTCTGTTTATGTCAGTCTACTATTACTAATTACTGCTTTGAAAATAAAGTCAACAAATCTGAGCTACATGTGAAATAATTTTCTCCTTGGTGCTAAACGAACTAAACCAAAAAGTTCTAAAGAGCTTTCAGTCAATATCTTTGAGCTTTACTTTATTATCAAGAAGACTCCCATTAAAAAGTAGGCTGAATATAGACACCAAAGAGGACTTGCACACTCTATGACATACTTGAAAAGTCAAATTATTTCATTCTTTAAGACTGTTTAAGTGAAGGGAGCCCTACTATTGCCACCATCTGGAAACCTAAGGAGGATTCTTGTACCTGCATCTTCTCTTCAATGACACAGTTATTGCAAATGAACGATTTCTTCTTCTTTGTAAACCAACTATTTCTCTTCAAAATTACATGAAGGTCTGGAACAATGTGCAAACAGCTGCACTTTAAAGCTCCAAAAATATTAGTTAAGAAGTTGATGTGTTACAGTGCTCTGATCAAAATATCTATCAAAATACCCTTTTCATCAAAATATCTCTTTTTGTGCAAAAGATAACTGCTTACATCTTTGTATGCTGAGGTTTCTTTGTACTTTTCCCCTTCTGAACATGTAGCACAGAAAAAAGAAAGCCAGGAAATAATAGTTAAAAAGCCAGTGATTCCCATCTGGCAGCTCCTCTGAGTGCCACTCCAAAGCACTGCCATGACAGTGTAAGGTAGTCTCACCACTAAATATTTTATTATATTAGGATATAGGTAAATTCCAGCTGCTCCCCACACGATCCTCTCATTTCATTGGAAAGAAAGGATTTTCCTCCTCACATGTTCAAGGCAGGCCTTGTGTGCTGTATGATTATTCAGCAGCGTGAGATGACAGACAACTCAGCTTTTCCTCAAGCAACCCCATAAATCTCTGCTCACATCACTCAAATCAACAAAACATGACTCTTAAAAAAAAATCACTGCCTTTTGTTATGCTTGCTTGATTTCATTCTCCTCTCCTGGTTTCCTGTTTGGTCTGGGATTTCTTTCTCTCTCAGCAGACAGTTGTATGTGCATGAGAAAAAGAGAAAGGGAGGGCGAAGGAGTCTTGCATCAATACCCACACTTCAAACAATAAAAGAAGGTTCAGAAAACATTGGAAGCTCTGACCTCTCATCTCAGTGGTTATATTCCCTCTGTGCAGAAGAGCAAGGTTCAGTTTTGAAGCCATTACATTTTTACAGAAACACACCTCTCTTTACCTTTTGACTGCTCAGCTTTTGGGGATGCCCTCGGGGCACACAAGTGCTAAAAAACCTAAATGAAGACACAACTATAATGACACTCGCTGTAAAACCAGTCAAGTCGACAACACTGCCTCAAAACAGCGGGGAAAAAAAAAAACACCCACAAAAACAAATCAGCAGCATGCTGCACAAGAAACACTCGAGCTCCTTGGAGAAACGTCAGGTTGGAAGTGCTAGAACAGCCACCAAATGCCACGTATCTCAGCCAAAAATCCAGCATTTGCAATGGTCCTTTTGGTTCCACCCAGCTCAAGTGTTTTGCCCCCAGGACAGTGGAATTGCCAGGTTCTCTCCTCTCTTGCAACCCATCCTATGCTCTTGCAAGGGCTCAGCCCTTGGAGTAAATCCAGCACAATGAAGGGCTGTGTGCCCAACACCCTCAACCACAGCTCCCTGCCCCAATCTGGTGGGTTTCCTTCTGGAATCCAGTTGCAAAATCAAGGTCTTGTGCACCGCATAGCACAAAGCTCCTTGTTCCTGCAAGACTATCCATCAACGAGTATCAAATATTGCAGCTGACAGCTACTTATGTATGTGGAAACTGCATTCTTTTTTCTGGTATATTTTGGTCTACAAGCCAAAACCAATTCTATGAATGTCCAAGGGTATGAAGATTACAGCAAATTAAGGGCACTTCAAGTCGGAATGGAAGCATCTGCTGAAGGGAGAGTGGTGAGAGTGGAATGTAGATATTTTCACTTAGCCTGTATTAACTTCGTATTTTTTGATTAATTCATCCTAACTTCCCAAGCTTCCCTGTGTAGAGAAGTCCCCAGAGAGCTTGCAAGAGGCTCATTCGTGCTGCTGTAGCAGCTCCTGTCACTGGAGGGCACACTGCTGCTGTTTTCGCAGGCTTTCAGAGGCTCACCACCAAAATTGGTGGACAGATAATATTTTCTTCCTTTGGAAAAAAAAAATTAATAATTCTATATGAATATTATCTGAATGCACAATTTTTCCTTTTAGAGATCTCTGATTACTGAGTTGTGTAAGAAAATGACAACACACACACACACCCCCCCAGATAAAAAGCTGAAAAAACAAAACAAAACTCCCAGATTTTTTTATTTCCTGTATAGTATTCCAGACAGTATAACTATTCAGTAACTTTAAAGCATATAGTTCAAAATTCTGTTTTTCTTTTGGTCTCGGCTTCATATCCTGGAGTTCATTTAGACCAAAACCCACTCCCTGGCTCTGATTCTTCCCTTAATATTAGGAAAATTGGGCTTCCATCCATTTAGGCTGTTATGCTTATTCAGCATTTCCTCTAGATACTTGAGGAAAAACCTGACCCAGGTAAAGCTCCTCCTTAAGTCTATGCATTGGACCCCAAAGAAAATCCCTTGCATTATGCCTGTGCTCTTTGGGCAGAGGTCTCTCAGCTGTCAGGTGTCCAGATAGTGTGAAACACTGAGCTGTGGTGCAAACTACAAGAGAATTAATAGAAAAAAAAATATAAAATAAATGAAAAGAAAAGAATAGAAAATAGTATCATATAAAATAAAATAATATAAAAGTCTTTCTAAACATTTGAAGCCCACACAAGAGAAATCCTAAAGCAATGAATCCTCTGAGACTACCTCTCTTATGCATCCCCTACATAGTGGGTAGGGGTAAATCCACCAGCAGATTCTTCCAACGTGGGCCTGCTGTGTGGTTTCTCCCTCCTGCCTGTGAGATGCAAATTTGAGCCAACCAGGGCCAGGAAATGTGTTTCACAATGCTGACGGGCTCCTCGGTGCTTTTGAAATCCTATTGTGACCCATGGCTTGGAACGGTTGCATACAACTACTGGAGAAGCTTTTTGGAAAGCGATTTCATTAGCACACAATATTGGCCTGACTCTGCCTGAAAAGTCAACGGTAAAGCTCAAAGTGATTTTAATGAGAGAAGAAGTAGGTCAGTACTGGAAAATCTCATGCACAGCCTTTATATTCTGTCACCGATTCCTTGTGATCCCCAGAGAAAGAGGAATAATTCTGAATCTCCACAAGCAAAACAGGGCAGTCAGTTTTACTGCCCTAGCTGGGGTTTTGCACAATATGCAGAAAACTCCTTTACAGTGTTAAGAGTTTTAACTGTGACACTTGCAAATAAATCACAGAATCATATACGGG
>WUAM01000356.1:1725690-1745456 GCA_024336885.1 Actenoides hombroni
TGCGTGCTCAGCATCACCGCGATCAGGCTGACCCCAGCCAGTCTGTGGGAGGGCGGGACTGCACATTCCTCTGGTCTTCTGATAGCCAGTTCCCCTCCCTGACCTCTCCGCTGAGCAATGTCAAAACAAAACGCTGAAAACCTCACATTCTGCAACACAAAAGGAGATTAAAACGCAGTTCGGAAAATATTATGTAATATTATATATATAATATTCTACTGCTGCAATATATGTAGAGAGCGAAATCTAAAGCAAGCACTCCTTTAGTAAAATTTTTTGCACCAGCAAAGTGTATTTCCCTCTCTGTTAATGTTACAGATTGAATTGGAAGGTACAGTTCTAGGGTTGCTCTGACTGGCAGACACTTGAACAAGCAAAACCCTATGTTAACTTGGTTCAAAGCTGTCAACTGATGCAGCTCTGGAAACTACTATCTTCAGGAAAACATCCATCCAGAGAAAATTGTACCTGTCCTACCCATCAGGCTTGATCTTATTTATTTTTTTGCATGGTAGTGAACGAGGTTTGTAGTTCTGCGGCTCATACAGAAATGTTAAACTTCCCCATCTCGGTTTTCCCACCTGAGAAAGGGGACCATTCCCCCAGGCCATGGCCTCAGGGCAAGGAGAGTGCAGCACTGGTTCTCCGGATCCCCCTCCAGACATCCCCAGACCCAGGCTTTTGGCTGTGAACAGGACACAGTCCTCTCTCCTCTCCAGGCGACCTGGCACAGCCCCACTGCCCCGCTGTTTTATGGGGCACAGGATGAAAGTTTGGCCATGTTAGACATTATGACATTTGGCCATGTGAAGGTCTCCAGAATAAAAAAATCAGTCTTTTTATTCTCTCCACTTCCAGCATATTATATCAGCGTACAAATATCTTATCTCATTGTCCATTTCTTTTGCTGTATTTGTGTAAGGAGAGGAAAAACAGAGCAAGAAAACAGCAGTTTCTCTGCTGATGGAGCTGAATCCCTTCACTCCCCAGTACAGGGCTCCAAAACGACACAGCCAAAGGTAGCTCCAACCACATGACCTCAACTGCCATCACTAATACTAACCTGTGCTAATACTCAATTATAGACCAAATATTAGCATCTCAACGCCCACACTAAATATGCCATCCTTATAACACAAAGCTACAGCAAATACCTATTCCTTTACAGCCACGGATTGATACCATCATTGTTATCGCTGCAATAGCTGAATCTTCACATTTCAGTGTGGTATAGACCTTTTGACTGTTGCCATTACAGCAGGGAAAAAACTGTTACTTCCACTCAAGTGAAACTTTTACTTCCATTAAAGTGAAACCCCAACTGTCAGCTCACGCTGGAACGCCGCAGTACAACTGCCAGCTCCAGCATTTGTAGATAAAACAGTCAAGGGTCACAGTTTTTTGGCTAAATTACAGCACAGAATTAGAATAGAAAGTACATTCTGAGGAGTCTCGTTTCTCTGCTTGGTATTTTCTTTTTTAGATTTGTTTCCTCTATCTGCATTTCAAGCCATTGATTGTATACAAGCATGTCAATTCATTAACAAATCAGCTATTTTCTTTGGCACTGGAAGTGGGTTGTTTCCCTGATAAATTAATCCAGATAGAATGTCACTCACACGCCAATCAGAGCTCCTATTCAGAAAGGTCAGGCAGAAAAGTAGAGAGAACAACTACTTTTCATTTAACTAATAAAGAGTAAGAAAGATTTGCGAACACTAAACCCTCATTGGAACAGATCACATTAGCACTGTGCATGAAAATCCCTGTTGCCTGCTTTTCAGACCAAGGGAATACTGCTGGAATCTCCTCTGTCCTGGACCATTACCTCTCAATACATCCCTGGTACTGTGTTTCTATGTAGAAGTAGTAAATGTGCAAAGGGGTCTGTCAAACAAGGTCTAACCTTCTGGAGATCTCTGGGTTCCCAAGGGATTTAAAGGATAAGATGGGGACTTATGCCATGGCTGGAGGTGGATTCTGCCTCCTGATAAAATAGAAGATTTTGTACTCAGGGAATAAAAGGCAGCTATCTAACCTCGTGTAATCCCTTTTTTATGTTGCTTTGTTAAAGGTTGTGCTACAAACCTGATGATAAAGAGTATAAAGTTATGGAGAAATGAATAGAGAATGAACTCCATTTCTCTAAAATACTCAAGCTTTGCTTTTCCACTTCCACTCTCCCCTGGACATTGCCAATGGCTCATCAGCCACAGCCGCACTGACCGCACCATCGCTGCTCCCTCTGCAAAACTGCTGAATGAAGTCCCACCAGAAGGAAACTGCAGGACACACCTGAGATGCTGCCAATGCCCCCTGGGCAAAGTCATCCTACCTCCACACCTGCCCCTACATGCTCTCGACTTAGCTCAGCTTTTTATCTTTCTCTGCCATAGGCGACATACGTAGCCACAGATAGGCACATACAGGAGTCAGCGCTGAAAAAGCTCTTTACCATCTGCTCAAAGTTCTATTTCTTCGACATTCGTAATTATGACCTTTGTCAGCAAATCATTTCAGCATGAAATTAATTTTCAAAATAAGTAATTCCACGGACTTTACCTGGATTACTCATATGTTTAAAGTTAAAAGAACACTTAAGTACTCTGCTGTACACGGACCTATTTCTGACAGAGTGTAAAATGTTTCCAGTTGCAGAAAAACAGCCGGTAGTCACATACCGTTCCACCCTCCAACTCAGATTTAATCTTACCGGCGTTTTGTTTCATTTACACAATAGTAAGCCTCCTTCCCTCATGCTGGAGTCAACTTTAGAGGAATTTATATGTGCATACATTACTGTCCCTTGCACAACGGCAGTGCATCAGTATTATTGATGTAAAGCTCACCAGTACAGTCAGCTGCTCTGAAGAGTGGTTTATTTTGCAGCTGATCGATGATTTGCTGATTCTGGAAATCTCTCCCTATGACAAGTGTTTCTAAAGTATTTAAGGTACTACAGAGCTTAAGGTTCTCAAGAGTGCAATCATATTTTGCAACTAAATCATAGTAAGAAATGTACTTGCAACACGTGCCCGTAGCAGGTTTTCTGCGAGTGACAAATCGAATTCACGGCAAATCGTTTTGGTTTTGCAAATTACAAATGTGCAGTGCCCGAAAATTAATCACTGAATCATTCAGTGAATATTTACAAAAGTATTCTTAACAGCTGGAAACCATCGAGAAGATTTTAAACCATAAACTGTGAAGTTAGGTACCAGTAACTCTTCCAGAACTAACTTACAACATCTTGCCCGGTACATATGAACACATCTTGCTGAGTCTAAATATCAGAAAACACCAAACTGACATTAAATATTTCTATAGATAACAGATGGTTTAACACATCGGTCCCCACTTGGGGTTGCCTAATGCATCTGAATCATGTTTTGAAATATAACTCAAGGTTTGGAAAATCTCTAAGGTTTTCAATAAATGGAGTTTAATGTCAAGACTACTCAAAGCAGCTGTTTCTACTAACCATGGAAAATCACATCCAGTTTTTTTTTTTTTTGCATGACCCAATGCAGAAATTATGTAATTTAGGGGTCCCATCCACCTCCACCCCCACCACTCTCCAAGGAATAACACGCTTTACACGAAGCTACAGTAAAATAACAGCACACGTATCAGAGCTTCATATGTGTTGTCACTTATTACTCCAGAAAAGATGTTTGTATTTAGCACTCTACTTCTACCTGAAGGATGCTGATTGAATGGCTACTCCAATATTCAGCATCAATGCTTTCAAGATATCTGAGCTGCATCCTTCATGCCAACATGAGAAAGGTGGAGCAGGCTGGAGGAGATAGGGTCTGTATGCACATCTCCTGGTCCTCTCTGCAGCCTTGGGCACTCACGGGCAGAACCTGCAGCATGCAAACATCATACCCTGCTCCAGGTACGCAATGACCTTCTCACAGCTCTGTAGTCAATAACCTACTCTAGATCCAATCTGGCCTGCTGCCACCACCTGTTATTCCCCATCCTCTGCTCTGCAGAAAGGTATTCCCTCATTACTCTCCTGGACATTATTGTTCACTCCATGAATCTGCAGGACCCCTTGGAAGCAGCAGAGCATCCACACTGCTTGCTTCATGCTCCAAACACCTCACCTTCTCTACCGCCGCTTACATCTCCCTGCCAGCGACAACATGTCCAACACCATCATTACAGGCAGGAGAAAGGCAGCCACCAATTTCCACAAACAAGCACAGAGGTCTTGAGATTATTTGCCCCGGGGAGCGCAGACCAGTTGTGCAGACTGATGCACTGTGTTATTTACAGAAACAAGTACCAAAGCAACTTCTGCATGGACTTGCAATGCTCAGACCATTATTTCTTCTGAAAATCAAAGTCAGTAATACTGGAGAAAAGGGAGAAATGGTTTTGCAAAGTCACAACCAACTTTTTCTGCAATTCAGGATCTATGAACTACCTCATGCGCTACAAATGCCAAACACAGGCCAGGTTAGTTGTACCTCTTTACAGTGCTACCTAGAAGCTCCCACCAAGATGAAAAACATCACAGTAACACCATACACAGCTCTTCTAGAATGCAAATCTTCACCATAGAGACAGGTAAAATTAAAAAAAAACCCAAACAACAAAATAGTCATTGATAAATACTATATTTCTTAAGGAGCAGATCTCAGCATCTCCAGATCTGGTTAGTCAGATGCTCATAGAGTTAACTCACTGTAATTTCATGACCTGCTTCTAAAAGAGGTGGAGATCACCTCTTACAATTTTCTAAATCTGACTTTATTACAGGTACAAGAGAGTTTGGTATGTTCAGCAAGGCCCATATTAGCAGCTTTATGTTCTTTTAATCGCTGACATGGAATGTAAATAGTTTCCTCAATTGCTGCATACTTCCCATTCCTGAAGCAAGGCACACCCTTTGACAAAGATGAAGGGAATATAAAGTTAAATCCCTGTTTACTAAAGGAATTAAATCCTCCTCTAGTTACTGAAACAGAGCAACCTTAGCATGGGGGATCTATATACGCTTCAAGGATAGGAAATGAACAACTAAGGAGCATTAAAAATAACAGAAAGTCGGCTCAAGCTTTGGATCTGGCATGGAATAAGAAGGTGAACTGGATTTTCGCACAGCTGGGTAATGTTTGGGTTCATCCCAACGGCTGGAAATAAAAAGCGGTTTGCGCTGTTTTGCTACGTTGGACTAAAGAGGTGCCCCATCGTTTTCCACTGAAGTTGTCCATCACCAGCCCGAGGCAGCACGTACCCGGCCTCCCTTGGACATTTGCTTTCGCACGCACATTCCTTCCTCTTAACACAGAAAGCTGAACCGCTTACGTCTATGGCCTCTCTATTACAGTAAAAAACCCCAAACCTCTGCTGCTTTTATTGCGTAGCAGGGAAACCTACAGAGCACACAGATCCTTGCTAACATCTCAAAAGAAGTTAAATCTTTGGTTTTCCTTTGAGAAGCAGCATGTAGTCATCCTGATCCGAATTCCCACAATATATCCTTGAGATGCTCTTGGGAGGCAAAGCAGTTGAACAGTTGAGAGGGTAGACTGAGACTTTGATGAATTTGGTTCCATCTGTCATGTACTTCCAGAGAAATGATTTCTATACGGTTCTGTACCCCTTTGTAAAAACTCTGCTGGGTTTCTGCCCGTGGGACCATCTCTACAGCAGCCCCTGGTATCCCTCTCTGAAAGCTTACGGACATGAATGGGAGCTGTCAAGAGCAGATGGAAAAAGATGCAACATTTACAGCCCTCAAGCAAGGCCTCAAGCTCAGCTTCGGTCACAGGCCTCGTGAACAGCACACGCATCCCATCATCAGCCCCTTGCCAGCAAACACAGAGAGCTCCTGTTTAAAAGTCCAGCAGGGATTAAGCCCAATCCCTTGACCCATCGTCCCTGAGCACACGCTGACATCCCCTGCGTGGATGCAACCAACCCTGGTCACAGGCAGCGTCAGGAGCCAGGAGTCCTCCAAACCAAATTCCAAAGACTGTAGGGTTTTCCACATTACTGTAAATAAAAGGGCTTGCCACAGGAAAGGAGGACAAGTCCAAATCAATGAAAACAATGATCAACTGAGAGGCAACGTCTCCATTTTCAGTCCCACATAAATGCAGGTGACCACAGAGATACTTGCTCTGTAAGCAATGTGCAAATACACGCGCTCTAAAGTGGAACAAACCTCTCTTGTTAGTAGCCTGTTCCATAAGGAACCAGTAGCAAACTTGGCCCTAGGCTACTTTTAAACCAACAATTTCAAAATTATAACCCTTCTCTGAGAGTACAAAGTGCACGTGCAACAAGGGTACTTACTCATTCCTCTCCAGATTGATGACGAGATGTTTCCTTTCGGCTTGTATTACCAACTGCAGCAGTGCTGGGTGATTCTGAAAAAGGAAAAGAGAGTTGGTTGAGTCCAAACCCAGAGCCCAGGGAGCCGGACACACGTCTGTCATTGCAGGATCAGGCCCTGCTTGGAAGGAAAAAGCCAAGAGAAGTGTTTGTGGTGTCACAGCCCTTTAGGCGCAGCTCGGTGCGAACAAAGCATCGAGAGGCAACGCGGTGCTGTGGCATTTCACACCTGGGTCCTTCTAGGCACCATGGTGCACCCTTAAGCAATCGCATCACTTGCAACTTTGCACATCAGAGCGCATCTTGCCCGTGAAGATAAGCGTGGTGATGCAGTACGCATTGGTTCCGGAAGACATCAGACACAGTCGTGAAGTCTCTCTTTTTCCCCTCTGTGTAATAACATAACTACGTTACACACCAATATAATCTCTTCTTAATGCTCTATCTTGCTGTACTGTTCTTCAAAGGGAGGCACAGGTAAATCAGGTTTGGGCTTTGCACGATCGTTGTCAGTTCAGGATATCCATGTTCAAAGCTCGTACCTCCTGCATTTACAGCAGACCTGTAGTGCTGTGATCTCAACCTAGCAGAAATGCTTTTTCCCCTCAAGGCTGAGTATGATAAATATTCACACATAGAACTGCACACATGATCTAGGACCATCACAGAAACTAAACAGTCATACTGAACTAATTTTTTTGTCCCTATAAACAGCTAAATATTTTAATACGTATTTTAAACTTTTCATAAGAAACAATTAAGTTTGAGCTTAAAAAAAAAAAAATGGCACGGGAGCAATTAGTCAGATGGGCAACAATATTACCAAGTTATCTCTATGAGAACAACAGACAAAATATTTGTACATACGCAGGTATTTAAGACAATTTCCTAAACAAGACATCAACAGCAAAGCACAAGGAAATCCCAGTTGCACTCCAGCATGGAGCAGGGATCGTGACATCTGGATTGCATTTTCAGCACCATCCTGACTGCGTGCAATCATCATATTGTCCTTCCCCTGATTATAAACCCAGTTTCTTCTTCATCTCACGCCTCCAAAGGCAAACCGACTATTTTGTTGGAAGCTGTGAAAGAGCTTCAGAAAGACCTGGGGATCCATTTGCCCTCAGAGCCACGAGGGAGCAGAGGCTCCAGTGCTTGCAGAAAGGAGCCGTGCACTTACACGGGCTCTTGAAACTTCAAACAAGAAAGCACAGTTTACAATATACTGGTTACTCTTAATCCAAAAGACCGAACTCACATATATTTCAAGACTGTTTACACTCAGCTTACATTTCATTAAACAAACTTACTGGATTGTGAGACAGTATTTCCTTGTTTCAAAATTCCAACAGTAGCTCTATAAATCAGTTGTTCCCCTGAGCACTCAATCTGCTTTTCTGAAGATTTATGGCTGCCGATCGCAGCGCTGAGGCTGGATAATTCTAGGGTTATAGTATTTAATGGATTTACTGAGAGATGTGTCTGAATTTGTGATTGCTGCAGCAGTGCCTTGATGGAGCCCCGGCTGCGTGACAGGCAGAACACCCCGCCCATGAAGAGCAATGATTTGGAAATGATTTGGAAAATTGTAGATGTTTATTAAAAAGGGAAATTATGAGGAGGCTGTCGTAGACTAAACAAAATTGCCATTTTGTTATAATAAAAAAAATAGCTGACAACTCCCTGGTGCTCTCAGATGTTATTAAGCACAGATTGGGACTAAGATACCATTGCTCGCTTCGAAGTGTCCTGCCCCACTGCTCGTGCAAATCCAAACACATTTTCCCTCTGCCCATGCAAAGCAGCAGCAATATTGAAATTCTGCATCTCTGTGAACTTTACAGAAACTAGATCCCACTAGAATGCTAAATAAATGCTCCAGACTATCCTTGGCATTCAGCAAACACATGGGAGTCATTTATTGGCATGAATATTTAGCAGCAGTGTTGATAACCACGTTAATATTAGTGCATTGGTTCCAAACCCCCTAAGATATACATGCTATGGAATTTTGAGAGAGTAAAATACAATTAATTACAATATAACACAGTAAATAATTAAGATATTGCAGTAGCAGCTCAAATGGATTCTTTTCAGCTAAAGGCCCTCTGTTAATATGTAAATGATAACTATGGTTATTCATGAGTTCACAGTGGTACTTATTTGACAGTCGATTGGTGTCAGTAAGTTGTAAAGTTACAAAAGCAGCTGCAGAATAAAACAGGCTGCTACAAGACAAAAAAAAAATCTCTCTCAGAGAATTCCTAAAGCTGAAACCTCTTATTATGGAGCACAATAATGTCCACAGTTTGCATGCTGGGCTGCTTTGTGAGAGACCCAGGTTCAGGTTCTTGCTTTACTAGAGATTTTTCTTCCAACAAATGGCTCCTTTCCTTGTTTGTCATCTGGGAAGAGATGAAACTAGACTTTTTGTTATTCTGACTGGCAGTCACAAGCATAAATACAGGAAAAATTAGACACTGCTCAAGTGGTATGGCGATTGGAAACAAATAAGCACTTAAAATGGTACATTGCAAATGCTGGAAGAAAAATAAATATCATTCAGAAAAGGTGGTTTAGGTTTGGGGTTTTTTTTCCCTCCTTTTTTTTTTTTCTTTTAAAATCCCAGTTCTTTTACTTTGCTTTTTTGCTTTTTTTCTTTTTTTTTTTTTTTTTTTTCCAGTGGCAGTGGAGTCTCCCTAAAGTATTTGCACAGTTCTGCTACAAGACCTTAAAAGCTCATTTTGAACCTCATGAAGCACAGTAATACTCTCCGCTTACAATCAATATTTTCAGAACGGTGTTGCAAGATGAAATGGGAATTACTATAAATACAGATATCAGATGGCCATTTCATATTTTCTGTTTAGAATAATTGAACAAGCACATTGTAAGGGCACGTACTCTTCTGCTCAGAACATTTCAGAAAGAACCACTTGTTATAAGCCTTCCTTAAGAACCACGAAAAATAATTTCCATGCTGATACAACTTATTCCCACACTGATCCCTCTAAAATTATCACATGTGAAAGTAAAGTGAACCTTATAAGAACAGCATTATTTAAACCATAATGACTAGTTTTGTATGGTTCTACCTTCTTTTCTCTATAGTCTTCTAGTTCTTTCTGCTCTTAAACTACAATTTGCTGCTTTCTTTTTGGCAATGTTTTTTGTGGAATAAGCAAAGATTTCATCAATGCAGACAAACCATTCCCTGATACCCTAAGAGGCAGAACTGACTTCAGGACAATTGAAGTTGTACTTTCCGCAACTTTCCCCTCTTATTTAGAGGATTTATTTCCAAAATCTACACCAAATTGTATCAGTGGAAAAGGAAAAGTATTTCCCCCATTAATTTGCTCCTTGCTTGTTTGCTTGCTGAAGGATCTTGGTTTGAACTGGCATTAGAGAAAATTCATGTTCTGAAGGAAATTCGTGAAGCAGTAAGTTAAGGCCAAGCAAAAATTCTCTTGGATAAAGCAGATTAAAAAAAAATATGAATAAAGCACTGCTTAAACAACTGGAAGCTGGTGAGACAGTAGCCTGTTTCTGAGGCAGATAAGTTCTTTTGTTTTCTTACGGTGGAATTAAAATCACTATGCACCAGTAAAACTAGTTAACTAGTAGAGTGGGTTTTTTAAGTACTATTAGTTTTTTTCCCCCCCTTCAAAAATCACATTGATCTCCAGATCTTCAGATCGAAGGAGAAAAGAAAGGCTGGATTGGGGATTAAGGGCTTCCCCTGTGAAGCTGGAGGTGGTGTTGGCAGCCCAGCTCTACCACAGACGTGTCTTGGCTGGGACAACTGCGTTTCATTGCGGGGAAACAGCAAAACCCTCCAGCTGAGCCAACCTGTTACACCTCAACTCTCTTTGTGCTTCACTTGCTCCTTCTACCTCTTTCTCCAACTTGCCTCTGCAAAATGGACGTGGCAATAGTTTTCATCATCTGTACCTACTTAGCACGCAAACTGTTTGAAAGGCATGTTACTCAAACTCAAGAGGTGAGCAAACATGCACCTTCCTTGCTGTGAATATGTCAAAGCATAACACGAACAGTGGCTTAGAAACAGGAATAACACTTTTTTTCCCTTTATTTGCTCATGGTTTATCACGTCACCATGAATACTTGTCTCAATCGCAGATTTTGAACTCCTCGTGCTTTCAGGGACTACTTTCTAATAATAATGATATGATAGCCTCAGAAAAAACCCTAAAACCAACCAAACAAAAATAAAACAAAAGCAAAACAAAAGCAAAACAAAAGTGAAACAAAAACCACCACAAAAACCCAAACCATTAAAAAAATTCAGGTTTTATGCCTGAAATACTAGCAGCCCTCCAACTGGAGTAGATTTGCTCACGTCAGACGAATGCCCATTCTGAAATTTGTATACGAAGTAGTTGTCACAGTGTATTTTTCTGTACAGTAACCTAGGAAAACACCTTAATCATTGCTGGATCATCTCTTCCTTTAAACTGTGAAGGTGGCACAGACTGTGGTCACGCTGCAGTGCTGAGAACTTTTCCCTTAACACTGACTGTTGAGACTAGGATAGAATACTTCAAGTAATTTCTTATTACATTTGAAGAGACAGAAAACAGATGGACAGCATATATATTTGCAACTTCTTCTCTATGAAAGACAAAAGATTATATTGGATTAACATAAGTTAGACCAGTATGTAAGCTTTAATAAAAAAAAAAAATCTATTCTACCAGTTAAATAAAAGGAGGTATCTATAGATGAGGGTAAAAGTGTAAACTCAGAACAACAGCATCAACTCATTTGGAAAGAGAAATGTATTTTCAGCTGTATCAGATGTCCAACTCCAGTATTTGGGAATCAACACAAGAAAAAGAACCAAAAGGGATGATTTTTGCTTCTCTGAGTTCAAAGTTTTAAATTATATCTTAACGTGGGAGACTGAAACAGGCAAGCTTGTTTAATCCAACAAAGTGGTTTCCAGCCCCTCCATAGCTGCTACTAACTTCACTAAAGCCAACCTTGCAACAGGGTCAACTGTGCACGTGTCGTTAGAGTTGACCCACGCTCACAAAGTGCTCAACACGTGCCAGGCCACAGTTTGCATGAGCTGTCCTGCCAGGACAACACTAAATACGCATCTCTTTCTCATAGAAATCACCTACTCACAGCTGGCCAAAGACAGACAGCGAGGGCTGCTGCCTTTTGGTTCCCTGGTTGCCCCCAGAATCAACGTCAAATCAGACTCAATGATATGATAGTCAAAATACTCTACCAGGCAATTATTTGGGAGTATTTCTGTAATGCAGTCTTAAACTCTGCAAAAAGCACCCAACATTTACTCTAAGGAAAAAGCCTTATCTACTTTCATATGATCACAAAATGGTTTGGGTTGGAAGGGACCTTAAAGATTATCTAGTTCCAACCTAGTTCCATCTAGTTCCAACCTAGTTCTATCCATGGGACACCTCCCACTAGACCAGGTAGCTCAAAGCACTATCCAACCTGGTCTTGAACACATCTAGGAATGCAACACCCACAACTTCTCTGGGAAACCTGTCCACCCTCACAGTGAAGAATTTCTTTCTAATATCTAATTGGAATCTCCCCTTTTTCAGTTTAAAGCCGTTACCCCTTGTAACTACAATCCCTGATGAAGAGCCCTCCCCATCTTTCCTGTCGTCCCCCTTTAGGTACTGGAAGGTGGCTATAAGGTCTCCCTGGAGACCTCTATGCTCCTGAAAACAGAAATTCCAACACAAAAAAGTAAGGGTCATAAATTTATGTAATCTCTTAAGAATAGCTCTGGAAATTAAGGACTTTTGAGATATATCAGATAGTTACATTCCACACAAATCTAGTTTTTTCTTGTATCCGAAGAGCTAACATCAGGAATTAGAAATTGAATAAATGAGGAAAGAGTACACTATTTCCAGTAGGGATAAAATCTATGCCATTTTCAGCTATCTATATGAAAATATATCTTCCCCCCCTCCACTAATTTGTTCACACACTGATGTGTTGGTACCATCACAAGTTAAAAAGTGTGTTAATAGGTATCAGATCTTTGGGCTGGTATTACTCCTCTACCACCTGTATTACACAGAGAGAAAAAGCTGGGAAATCTATAAGAAATAAATCCACCTAGGGAACCTTACCATGATAACTGGAATTCAATCCAACATATTGAAGCTGTCTACAAAGTATATACATTTAAGGTAATTACAGTCTGCAACAAACACTATAAAGTTCATGCACTGCTTTTAAATTCATAAGTATCTCTTCCTTTTAGGCTTTAGTTTAGGAATGAACACAAGAGGCTATGTTTCTTCCAGCCACCTCCAAAACCATGTGATATTTTATGTGGACATGAAAAGCATGAACATTTCATTCACATTGTTTTGCAAGTTCCTGAAGGCAGTGAATTCAGCTGTGATCTCCTGACTTTCAAATGAAAAGTGTGTATCCCTATGGCTCTATATAATGAGTAGGAACAAAGAGAAGAGAGTGTTTTGCAGTTTTCTTTTGTTGGGTTTTTTTAATGGCGTCACTAAGATCACAACCCCTTAATGAATTGGTTGAGCCACTCCAAGAATGGAGGGAACCAAAGAACTTCCAAGGTCATTCCCAACTTTAAAATAACATGATTCTTTAAAAACAGAATAATCATACACTTCTCCTCCTTGTTAACGGTACAATTACATGTAAGAGTCTTCTATGTCGAAGACATAATTTCTAATCTAAATGTCCTTCCTTTCCTTCCTTCCCTTTTCCCTACCTACTTGTATACACATCATTCTGTTGGTTGGAGGTGGTCAGACTTTCCCACCCTCTTCTTTTCCTGCTTCCTACAGTATATGTAACCTGCTGCCCATCACAAGACATGGCAGAAACCATGTCACATGAGGTCCTAAAGTAGGGACAGGGCAATGGCAGCAGGTCTTCTGCCTCTTCCTTGGCTTCCTTACAGGAGTAGAAAACCCCACCACAAAGCTCATGTGACACACATAAAATGGGAGCAACAGGACAGCCTTGGGAATGACCTGAATTTAGCAGATTTCATAATCTGAAAAGATTTTCAATTAAAATGGGGGGAAAAAAAAAGTTTAGGTGCACTGGCTCTATGTCACCAGTGGTCCCAGTCTCTGGCCATCCGGTTATATGGCTACATCTGCTGAAGCTCCTACAAATCTCTATAAAGCACTATTTAACTTAACAGTTCCTTGCTCTCTACTGGTCTCCCAGGATCCCTATCCAGAGTTAAAAATTCAAGCAAGTAACGCTCAAGAAAGAGGAAACTGAGAAGTTAATTGTGCCAGACCAAAATCAATAAAACTACACAGCTCTAGCACAGAGTTTCCTGGTTTCCATGCAGAAATACAAAGCTAATGACTACTCTGGGAAAGGGAAAGCATGCTTATAATTTAGCTACATCCTTTTTGTGAGGTATTCCTGATCTACATTTTTTTAAAAATTAAAGAATAACCTAGCCAAAACATGCTCAAAATGTCATAACAGTATGGGTCAAATATCTCAGGAGCAAATCCAAAATAACCAGTTTGATGTTTTAAAGAAATCTGCATCTTCTGAGGCCAAGCTGTTACGCTCTGAATTTATTTGGTGTCAGTAAAAAGTCAGGCATGAAAGTTGAATTAAACATTTACTCTGTATTTTCATTATCAGGCACTGAAGTTGTGCTAAAACATATTTATGTGCGTTTGGCCAGCTAAACAGGGATTAACAGAAAATTCACAACTTTGTATGTAAAGAAGATCAAAAGTAAAATGTGTTCTTTCTTTCTTAATTAAATCTAAACAGTGCAAATAGGGCAGCCTAGGCTTTTAAAGCAGCAATCCAATTATCTGCTGAGCTATATTGGTTAAAGATAGGGCAAAAATCAATGCTGCCTTTTCAGGACAAACTCTGACACACACACACACAAAAAAAATCTTCCAAAAACAAGTTCTGAGAACAAACACGAACGACTTCTGAACAAGGGGGACTGGCTGTTGCCAACGCTTTGAAAAAAGCCGATGGGGAGCAAAGAGCCGCTCTCCTCTGCTTCAGGATGTGGTTTGGGAGAAGGATGCGTGCTGTAACACAAACCAGCCAGCGCGAGGTATTGAAGCCCTTCCTGTATCTTTGCAGCAGGATGGATGCAAACCAACATAAACCAACGCTGGGTGTGTATTTATTACACTTCTCTGCCTGCCTGATGACCTGCGAGGAGTCTGCTCCGCATCTGGAAGCGGGCGATGCGTTAAGATTCACGAATGGCAAAGGAAGGAAGAAAGGAAAAAGCAACGACATACGGTTTTGGCTGAATGGAAATGACTGCACCACACCGGGAACTCAGTTTGGTATTAAGAACAACTAGTAAACCTAATACAAAAATGCATGTGCTTTTAGGCAGCTCTCGTTTATCGCGGTGTTATCGCAAACAGATCCCCGCTCCACGGCGCTGCCCGCCACGTCTTTGAAGGACCAGTTCCACAGAGCTCTCTAAAGCCATCAGATTTTGCCATTTAGGTACTCAACCCAACCTCACGGAGCTCAGGACTTTCTACCCAGACCATCAGTACAATTGGCAGGCCCTCAGCTTGGAAGCAGCTCAGGAGCTGTAGTGCTTTTTAATCCCAGTTTGATGGAGGGGTGTGTTGTTTGCTATCACAACCTGCTGCCTAAAAAAGCCGGAAGGACCGTGCCCTGCCTGTCCTCTGACACATGGTGACCTCGCTGAAGAGGTTGGGCAGGAGGTTGCTTGCACCAATGCAGATTTTAGCTTTTTGAAAGACCTCGTCTTGGGACAGGGCTGACTTTTTATAAAGGTCTTTTTAATAGTAAAATAAAGAAAAAGAAAAAAAATCTTATTGAAGTCTGGTTAAAAGACTGGTTAAAACAATAAGTCTTCTCCTACATTGTTTTTTCCATACTGTGTTGTCCCAAAAAGTTAAAATCAAAATACCCACAGCCCTGTAATTTTCAGGGGGAGTGTCAACTAGATAATTACACAGCCCTGAAGGTCCAAGAAGCACGTGGCAGCCCATCTTCCCCATATCTGCTTGCACTGCCAGATCTGCTTGTGGCATCCTTTTACTATCACCCCTGGATGATGATGGGTCACTCTGTTAGAGGGATGTTTAACATCTGAAAAAATTCAAGCCCAACATCAGAATTTGTTTTTCCCCCGACTCAAAAATGGACTAAAAATTGGCACAGGAATTAAATAACCTGGAATTTGCTCAAAGTAAACCCATAGTCATCATACAGTATTTACACTGTACGTACGAATCACAACTGTTCATTTTGCTATCAAACAGATGGGAGCAAAAAGTACCTCATTGTTGGAATACATTATGTGCTGCTTAAACAATGCTTCGTGGAAGGCTGTGCAAAGAAAACAAACATGTCTGTTCTGTAGTAAAGTGTTACAAAACAAAACTTAATGGAGCTGGCAGCTAGGAAGCAATTGCAGTGGGTCTGGGTAGTCGTATTGAACAGAACGGGTTGCAGACGGTCCGTTGCAGTTTGGGTAATTATAATGTGAATGAGCAGCTGTTGATATTTGCCAATTTAAAAATTTACGTGAACTTCTTTGAGGATTATGCCATGTAAATGGAGTAGATCCCACTTGGGTTTAAAACTACGCCTAGCTTGAAAAGGAGAATTCCTCCTCTTTGTAAGGACACTGGAGACTGACCTCCTTTTACTAGGAGTTCAATTACAATGTCAAATTCTTCCAACGTACTCAAAAACCAAGGTCAAGCATGGAATGCGTCAAAAACTGTACATCAACTAGCTACCCACTGTCATATTTTATGCACCCTGCTCCCTTTGTCCTGCCATACTTTCTGTGAGTATTCCCATCTAATAGCTCTGGACTTTACCACCCACCTACCCACTGTGTTTTAACAGAGCTGGAGCTGGGCATCAAACTTGCCCCTCTTTAGAAACATCTCTTCTGTCTTTCTATGCACGTAATTATTGCGGAGAACATTTGTGGGGAACCCACAATGGGCTGTGCACTGTGGGGGATAAGAAGTAATTATCATCATCATTCTAAGTTCCCAATGATAAGAAATGACATGTCCTCCAGATTAGATCAGCAAATGCTCTCCACAGTGGGAGTTGTCTGGCATGCTGAGGAGAGCAGAAGCAGATGAGCTCCATGGATAATGCATGGGGGCCGTATGCGCAACATATTGGAGTATACAGGGGAAGCAGCACGGCAAGAGAACTGTGTTTCAGGGCCCATAGCAAACTAAGTCTGTTCTGAACTGTGTCCATTATAGACGCTATCTGAGCCACCTGCCCACTCCTTACATCCTTTCAGTGTCACCTGCATCCTCAGAGCCTCCTGTGACTGCAACATTCCCGGGATGGAGGTTTTTCCACATCCAAACTGCAGAGTTACAAAGCCACTGAAAAGCATAAAAGGACAAGGGGTGATGATTTTAAACCAAGAGAGAGGAGATTTAGACTAGATGTAAGGAAGACATTTCTTACAGTGAGGGTGGTGAGCCCCTGGCCCAGGATGCCCAGAGTGGTGATCAATGCCCCATCCCTGGAACCATTGCAGGTCAGGTTGGATGGGGCTCTGAACAACCTGTGCTACTTGACAACATCCCTGCTCAGTGCAGGGGGGTTGGACTAGATGGCCTTGAAAGGTCCTTTCCAACCCAAACCAGTCTGGGATTCTATGACAAATGAAAACCATACTCAGCCCTGCCTCAATATGTCCATGGTTCAGCTAATACGGAAAGAAATAATAATAAAAAATACAGTAGTAGCAGTGTCCACCAAGACCCAAACTGAGATGACCACCCATTTCACTGAACTGAATGTCAGCTCAGAATGCTTCAAGAAAACCCATAAATTATTCTATCACTGAAAGAGGATTTCAGATGCTTTTTGTCTCCCGTCAATACAAATCTGGCTGGGCTCAGTAAGTTATATTAAATACACATGTATCTCCTTCAAGCCACATTTCATGTTCTCTAAACATCTTTCTCTAAATTAGATCCTTTCATATTCCTTGAAAAGCTCAGTTCTTAATTAGGAAAGAGTTCTGATTTTCCATTTTCATTAATTCATTTGATTTCAAGATTTTGAAGCCAGAGCAATTGCAACTAAATGAAACCTACTGAAAGGCAAAAAGATGCAATCAGGTTCAGACAATGAGAAATTTAAGAGTGGGTTGTTTTTTTTTAATGCAAGTAAAGGGCAGGTCTAAATGTCCTGGCTAAACTGAATCCTTGATAATGCAACAATTTCCAGAGAAGCAATGATATATATTTTGCTTCTCTGAATGAACTCGGAGGGTTGGCTAGATTAATGCTTAAATCACTTAATTATTTGGCTTAATTCACATGCTGTTCTTCACTTTCAGATCCCTCCCGCTCCCCTCCAATCACACTGCTCCACTGCACCAGGTCTGTGCCAAGATCTCTGAGCTCAGACTTCATTCTCTCTAAACAGCTTTTCATATTATGTGGCTCAGATTAAATCTTCTTCGCTAATTTGTTATTGCAATCACAGATGTGCTTCTGGATTCGCGTTCCCTTTTGCATCACAAATACCAGAATGCAAACCAGAAGTGAGGAGTTGGTATCTAATTTCCACTCTTTCAAACCATGATTTGTCTCTGATGATCTTCTGAAGATGAGGAATGAGTTACCCAAAGACAGATAAAATATTAATATTTTTTAAATTAATGGAAGGGGAGATTTCACCCTGGTCTTGGGCTACTCAAGATAACTTGACAAACTTTCTAAAGTTGTGCTTCCAAGACATATGAATCATTTTTATATCCTGGAATGTGCCCTAAGAGAGAAAAAGGGATCTGAAGATTTCCTCGTAAAGCAAGTGGTATTGCAAACCTGTGCGCAGCATCTCACATTCTTCTGCTTAATTAAAAAGAGACTTTACTTACATATACCTCATCTATACATTTACAGTCTCGTAGAAAATAAATGACACAAAGCAGTGTGGAAAGGGCAGAAAACTTACCTAAGAAAGTACTCCATAGAACACAATCGTATGTTTTATTCTGAGAGATTTAAAGTATTAGTGACCAGTGTATTTCTTGCCACAAAGGCAGAGACAAAACACAGATTAAAATGACATTAACATCATTATATGCACAAAAAATCTCTAAACAAAATGTATCTATTAATTATAAAATACATTTAAAAGTATATCTAATTAGATAATAGAAGGCCAATATGCATCTAATTTCTCCTGTAGATAACTTGCTTAAGTACTTTCAGTATCTGAGCATATAGAAAACCTGTTTCATTTCTTGCTACTCCTAGGTTCAATAAGAATAAGCTATAAAATGGTCTTTCTAGAACATGCTCTCTCATGACATATTAGATAAACTTGCGGGTCTAAAAAAGTAACCCCTGTATTGAGGTAGTATAAATTGATATTAAAGTTCAGCAAAGAGCCACTTCACACTAAATCATCTAGAAATAGCACACCCTTTCTGCATTGAAGGGCAGGAGGTAAATAACTGAAGAGGAGGTAAAAACAGATAATCAATTACTTCAGTTGGCTTCAGGGTTAGTGCTGAAATTCTCAGGCCCTTAGAGAAAAAGCAAAAATCAATATAGCAGAGTATTTTGAGATAACAAAGAAAGAAACATCTCAAAGGCATTTGCAACATGTGATAAAAGTATAAAGAAAAGGCCGATGTCACCTTCAACTGCTCTACCACAGAGTGTAAATGAGCAGAAATATTCCCGTTTCTTTACTGACCTGACTGCACAGGGTTAGACAACAGAGAAATGAAAATTCTGCAGAAGGCTTATAAAATGTTTCAATTACCCAACCTCAGTGTTCATGGATTAATGCAGCAAAACAGAACGAGCAAGAATATTCTCTTTTTCAGCTAGTGGATGCTGGAGTCACATACCCATAAGGGGTGGTGGGGAAAATGAACCTGGCAGTAGCTTTGAAACTATGGGAGAAAGCAGCAGTTCTTCGTGTAGCTAAAAGATGAGGAGCAAGTGGACTCATAGGCTGCAAACTCTACTTTAATTGTTCTCTGTGTAACAGGACCTCTTTCCAAGACGTGTCTGTGTAAAACCCAGGCTACCAGAGCATCCCATCATGGCAGAAGGATGTCTATCCACCTTCCTGGGCAGCTTTCGATTGCCTTTATGTTAACAGACCACTCAAGCATGTATTTACAACATTTCCACCTCTTCTTCTTCACTCCTTCCCTAATACCAAAAGCCTGTGAATTAGCACAGCTAAGAGAGAATAATAAAGACTGTCCAAGACAGATCTATTTCATGTGATTTTGCCTGAATAAATGCAGTAAAGTTCAGACAACACACAGATTTAAATGCTGGTGATGGTCTCAAATACTGCATTTCTTACTTCATGTTCAGAAACTCCACACGCCCCCCCAACGCCCC